>NNCF01131204.1:38246-96429 GCA_002313205.1 Laupala kohalensis | reverse complement strand
TATATATATATATATATATATATATATATATATATATATATATATATATATATATAAAATTAAGGTCTAACAATTATACATTAACAATTCATGACGCCAATATGCAAGCCAACAATTAATTGGCTGCCAATGAATGGAAGACAACAGTTGGCTTCTCCATTTGACCTTTTACCTGTCCACACGAAGCAGCATAACGCGCGGTCAGTAGAAGTACTGCCGTAGAAGCTGTAACACAACGCCAGTTCTCAAGTAACGCTGCTTGAAGTGGTGGTGGAGGTGGTGTTCGACGCCTGTAGTTCTTCCGAGATTACTGCGCAAGACAACTCATTGGCATGCCAATTATGGTCACTCTCTTCTATAATCAAGCCATTGGTGTACACACACGAAGCCAACTATTGTCTTCCAGTTATTGGAAACCAACTACTGGCTTGATGATTGTTATCGTGAAAACGCAGTAATAAGTTGGGCACAACCTTTCTGCCTTTGATGTATGACAAACAAATCCAACCCTCCAATAGGACAGGCTAAATATCCCTTAGAACGATGTCTAGAATAGGTATTTATCCACGTCCGCTCAAGCTGTACCACATTTCTCAGTTCGAATGTTTCGGTTCAATCCCGGGTTCGGATGGCGACGAAAAACAACCGAGATGTGCGATTCATTGAAAGGGGCACTGCGACATGAGCGTGAATTTGTGTGAATGACGTAACTCCCTAATACGGGGTGTATATCCCTAATCTAATGGTAAGAGACATCTGTTACTTGTTCGATAATCCTCCGATTTCATCAATATATTTTACAAGACGGTAATTTCAATATTTTCCAATTATTATTTTTTTAAAGGTAGGCAATAAACAACAGGACCTGAAATCTTTACTTCGTCAATAATATTATTTTTGTGGATCGAGTGTACGATGGCCCGATAGTAGCGTCCGCGCCTTGACAACAAAAGCGCCTTGGTTTGAGTGCCGACACTGTCGAATGCGTGCAGACTGACAAAGCAGAACGTCCGAAACATTGCGTGGGCTAAACGCCAGTTGAAAATGCTTACACAGGTCAAGTTGATGGATTATGTCAAAAAAGTTGCAGTAAAATTGAATCATTCAAAATGTCCAACCTTGTATTATCTGTTTGCGAACTTTCTTTCGTTTACACAATGGTTGTGTCGATGAAGATGAAGCAAATGGTGTTACGCATTCCGAAACTTAGTTAACGCAGTTAGTCTACGTATTTCCCGTTGCTNAACGCAGTTAGTCCACGTATTTCCCGTTGCGTATATTTTGCAAACGTGTACTCCCATTTACGTTACGGCATTACCTTCTGGGGTAATTCCGGTCAGAGTATTCAAATTTTCAGAATTCAGAACAGGATAGTTCGGATAATTTGTAAATCTCACCCCCGAAACTCTTGTAAACCTTTATTTAAGGAATTAAATATCTTAACACTTCCCTGCATTTATATTTATGAAACGGTCTTGTTTGTTAAGACCGAATTATTGGAATGCCACCCTAGCTTTATACGAAACAGTCTCGTTCACGAACACAATACTCGCAATAGTAATAATATTCATCGGCCTAGAGTGTCAACCACTCTTTGCCAAAAAGGACCTTATCATTCGGGAATCGTTCTATATAATTCCCTGCCCAAGAATATAAAAGACATTATGAAATTGAATATCTTCAAGTCCGCGGTTAAAAACTACCTCCTGCACCAGTGCTTCTACACTGTAAAAGAATTTATTGATTTTAATAAAAGTTAAATTCGTCATGTACTTTATCACACCTTTGCTGTAGTACTTTTAAAATAACTCATAACAATTTCAAAAACTATTTTCTTGCACGATTGTTGTGTCTTTTGATTCATATTAATTTTTTATGTGTACTCAACTTTGGCACGGTTGTGTACATTAATTCTGTAGCCCCATCCTGGCCCGAGTTTTTCTCCGTTTTTCCTTCGGGTAGAGGCGGATTTCTTATACAGGTTCTCTAGGCTTTGTCTAGGGGCGTGTTTACTGTAACAATAAATCGTGAATTTAGTGGGTTTTCTTTCAACTCTTATGATTTTTAAACATTATACTCAGAATAATCTATAGTTCAATAATAACGTGTACATGTAAATTTACAAACATATTTGCGTTAAATTACAAACATATTTACATTATATATGTATTATAACTCGCAGCTAACTGTTTATCTTATCTAGGAACTTATGCAAGAAAATTTTGAATCCGCCTCAGCCTTAGGGCCCTTGATCGGAATTGATGGGATGGTCCCTTGTTTGGTTCCGGAGAGTAAATTAGTTTATTGTCCTCCACGTGGTCACACACAGATTGTACTGTTTTTTGACAATAAATTTATTATTATTATTTTTTAAAAAAAGAGCACGATAATATTGTTTAATACGTTTTGCATGAATTTGGAAGGAAGCAGATCATGATGTGGGTTTTTCCCACATACTCATGTCAATTTTTATTCTTGTAGATACTTACTTGAACGCAGCCATGTCCAGCTGCATCTTTGGCAGTTGCATTTCCCTTAAAATCAAATGGTTCTTCACAGTCAAGAAATTCTAGAGGCCTGCAGGGCAAAAATTAATGTGAGAAAAGATTGGATACGTAAATGAAGTTATAGCTAAAAATATCTACCACTTCAATTAGGTACTTACAAGAAATCACATCTCACGAGAGGTCCATAAGGTAAATAAGTGTCATTTTTCTTTGAAATAGTTTGATTCCCAAGGCACAATAAACAGGGGACAAGACTCAAAATAATAGTTAATATTGGAACATGAGAAAGAAAGCCGATTTCTGACATTCCTTATGTTCATTAGAAAAAGGTGTAGTCTGAAAAGAAACAGAACAACTTCATGTAACTTATCACTCAATAGAAAATCAGGGAATACTGCAATAATTTGTTAGAAGAAGAATAAACACATATGTATACTACCAAGACCCACATATTAAATTGAGGAAAAAATTAAATTTACTGCTCTAATCACAACACTGAAAAAAAAATATCCACCTATGCTCATCTATTCATGTGACACACGTTAATAATGCTTTTAAGGTATTAGTTGGCCTGATGATATTGGAAGATTATCCTAAAAAACTTTTAAAGGTATCACAAACTCATCTTCCTGATCAGCTTTTTGCTTTATGACATATTAATTATTTTCACAGAAGATATTGCTTAATATCGCTTTAAAAAATGTTCTAATTAAAAGGAAAAATTGTTTCAAGTTATTTTATGTTAAAAACTTGATTTCTTTAGGTTTTAATATTTTGATGTTGAATAAATATTTATGTAACAAACAAATTCTAATTTTTGATACAAAAATAATTTTTTGGCATGTTTTTTGGTCACTTTGCTTCCTTTCATTCAATTCTATCAATATTATTTTTCAGTGAACGTGAGGATGTTCTATTATGCTTCAATACAAACTTAAATTCTTTAAATTCAAACTACTACTTGAGCTAATTCCATATATTTTCTGTAGAAAATAATAATAATGCTATTAAATTTTAATATAGATCAACACTTAGGAAACAACACCGACTATGTGACATTTTTTTCTGGAAATCGTTTTGTATCTCCCGGGCAACACATTCATGTTCTCACAACATAGTTCATCACAAATCCAACAGAATAAGCTGATTTGACCTTTTACAACTAAATATAATGTAACAGTTTATTATCCCCACATACTACAATACTACATGGTCATATGCAGTTTGCAACTGCTTTTTTGACAAAGTTTATTGATTAATTTATTTATAATGCTAGTAATTAGATACATATACACTCTATTCACATGCACAGTTCTCAGTCTTTAAGTATGCGCTAGAATTATTTGCAGAATCAGCTAGTTCGTTAAATGGTACAAAAATTGAGGATCTGTTTCAGGGACTGAAAAAGAAGTGAAAGTCAAATTACTGCATATTAAATGACATTTTGTTTTATTTTTAAAATAACCCATAACAATTTTTGTAATATATACAAATAATAATAAAGTTTTATTCATGTAAAGATAAGAGTGCTTTTTTTGGTAAATTGTAAATGTATTAATATACATATTTGGAAAAAGATAAAAGAGCTTAAGGCAAAAGATTGAATTTACAGATCTGCAATAATATACATAATAAATCAAATTATTTCACTTTTTTCTTTAAAAAAATGGCAGCACATAATTACTATACATATATTGATAATAATGAATTGTTATTACTCAAAAGCCACATGGGGAATTTGATACTTTAATAATCAATTACCCAGCATCAAAGAAATCAAAATACTGAATTAACAGTCCATTTTGGCCTACACATTGAACTTTGAAAAAAGTTGAGATTTGAGTGTTTCACTCTTCCACATGTTGCACTTGGAAAGGAGTCACTTGAGTTTTTGCTTGCGAGAACTTGACTCTTCAGATTGTAGTATGTTTCAGGATCCAAAAATATATAGTAGTAAGATTTCTAAGTATTTACAACATATTATTATTCAGAAATAGACTTTTGTCTCCAAAGGATTAAAGATATGCCGATGTTATAGACAAAAGTAATATAGCATTCCTTAATTATTAAGTCATGTATTAATTTTTAAAACACCCTATACACTGAATGAATTGATTTAAATATATGTGAAATACACAAAAAATCAGGGAGGGTCCCTTTAACTTTCCAAAACAAACTTGATGTAATTTGATTAGTTTAATGAAACTTAAGTGGATTCCATATTAAACTATCTTTTGAAACCTAAACTACCATTAAAACATTTTTACTGCAGAGGTAAGTCAACTGATTATGTCTATAATCAAAGGTCTCATCAGTTGTACAACCAACATAATTTATTATGTCACAGCCATTAAAAAGAAAAAATAGGGAAATTAGGGAAGTCATTACAATAAAATATTAATCAATGTCAGTTACACTCCACTTCCATTATTTCACCAGGGCTAGTTTAGGGAACACTTGCCCCCATCAACAGAACCTGCCAATCTGAGGTGTTTATATAGGGACAAATAACAACCTATGAATATGATTGTAATATTTAATGTAGTTTGGATGCACCTTAATAGTCTTATGCACAAAGAATTGTTACAAAACCACAATAAAAATAAAGCAGCAATAAAACATTTTTCAAGTCTTGATGTTACCATTATGTTATATTTGGCCAATAGTTTACTTCTATATATTCTGTTGATTAACAATAAATTAATCTGTTTGGGCTGATACATTTTCTGTACTTAATGAATTACTAAAAGAAAGAAAAATGTTCTATAAAAATTATCAAAATACCAAATTCTGAATAGACAAAAACAACAGTAGTTTAATGGTTGGCAAGAGAGTATTCAATGGTTTAAATACTAAAAAATAATTTAGCCAACTACAGGAAATTTTATCTGTGACTCATGAATTTAAAACTAACAATAAGACTCATAAGTAACTTGCAACAAAAGGAAAGGACAACGTTACCTCCTTTTTAACTGTTTGTAAGATTCAATAAGGTCAGAAAATTTGAAGCTGTCAGACTGACACAAGTTCTAAATGACACAGGTTGTCAAATGATCTTTCTCGTTCTATCTCCAATCCAAGGTGAAGCAAGACACCGTCTTCCACACCGCGCATCTAACCAAATCACATTTACCAAAACTCAGCACACTACCCACACACTATTACACTATGTATTCTTATAGTGCCTTACTGCACACCACACTATTTATACAATTCATGCATACCACCACAGCTCGATCGATCAGCTGATGATACTTGATCTCGTAAACAACAAATGAAAGTACGCTTCCCCTCACACTAACTCATCGGTCTGTATTTTAGCTCTAAAAAGAGTGAACAGATTTTGGATATAGTTTCACTCGTTCGATATAAGGGTTTCAAACAATATGATAAGTATTTGTACATTTACCTGGATATAATTGGTCGAAACTTCGTTCGACTGATCGTATGGTATCTGTCACAGAGCACGGCCGGTTGCACACTGCAAAGAATTTTTTTTTCTCAGAAAACCATAAAAGTAAAAAGAAATTAAAACGGGAAATTAAAAAAATCCCTTCATTGTTTTCTTGGACACCTACTATAGAACGCGTGATTTACAGCTTTGCTCGCATGTATTCTGTAATATGTCTCCAGGTTTATTCTTTCTCATGTGGGAGACACCATTCACCTCAGCGACACCGAAAAATCGGAACACGTCACTGATATCATTTTCGATACCTTTCCCTGAGATGCTGTGTTTCATAGGGCCGATCGTTTTTTTTAAATTGGTGTTTTAGGGCTCGTAACATTGAGGTAATTAGAGTCCTGGGGGCTGATCGTGGATTTAAGAAGCATTGGAATTTTCATTAATAATGTCAGTAAACCCTAAACTTTTGATCTCCACGCTTATATTAGTAACTTTCGATTATTTGTACATATCAACCCATTCCCGTCCTTTACTTAGGGGATGGTAGAAGTGTCATATTCCCCATGATGACTGAATATTGCCTTAGGCGATAACTCACTTTACGTCATCGTAATTATCTATGTGGTTTAATAAATTATTATTATTATTAATACGATACAATCCTTGGTTGCTTTCTGCAAAGCCACTTTCTTGTTAGAGTAAGGATCATTAGGCGCAAAAAATTATTTATACGGACACTAATTAAACGAGAAACTTAATTTATTCCACCAAAACACAGAAGAGAGAAATTCGTGACAAGAACAACAGAAACAGCTGCAAGACTTAGAAGGTTACAATGTTTCCAACCAAAAAACAAAATAATATTGTGGTTTTACCAACAAAACTAGGTCTTCCAACATTCTCCTATAATACCACAATATTTACGAACTTTACGAAGCAAGAACTTCAATTAACATGTAATTCATTTACAAATTTTTCAAATTTTACTCTGTCTAAAGGTTTAGTGAAAACATCAGCCACCAAACTAACTGTAGGCAAGTACAAAATGTTAATTACATTTTTATTAATCGGTTCTTTTAGGAAATTACTCTTCACATGAATATGTTTCGTGCGTTTCGAATATTCATTGTTCACAGGCTTTTTCTTGGCACTTTGATCGTCGTTGTATAACACCACAGAACCATTGATAAATGTTTCACCCTAATCACCAAGCAATTTTATAAGCAAATCCTTCAAGTAAATAGCTTCTTTCGTCCCCTCGACCAGGGTACTCAGTTCACCATCCATTGAGCTAAGACTTACATTTTTGTGCTTGGAGCATTGCCAAGAGATAGCAGTACCAGCAAGTTTAAAGACAAATCCAGTAAAGGATTTACGATCCACCGGATCATTCGCATAATCACTATCGACATATCAAATAAGTTGTTGACTAGACTTCTCAAAAACAAGACCTTTACCTTTAGTTGCCTTTAAATACCTCAACACACGCTAGGCTGCTAGCCAGTGTTCCATTGAAAAGTTGTTGTTGAATTGGCCCAAGTGAGTAGCCGCAAAAGCAATGTCAGGCCAAGAAGAAACAGATAGCCACATTAAACAACCTATCAACTGTTGATATGGTATATCTGAGCGTTTCTCGCCATCAAAAGAATTTTTTTTTGTTTCGTTCCATTGACGTTTGTTGCATTTTAGAATCCTGCATACCAAACTTATTCAGAACTTGATCAATGTAATTTTCCTGAGAAATTTTCAGTTTTTCATTACTTCTTTCAATTTTCATTCCCAAGCAATAGGACAATGGACTTAAGTTTCTCATGAAAAATTTTCTCGAAGTTTGGCTCTAACAGTTTTCATCTGCTTATCACCGTTGTAAAAAACGATAAAATCCTTAACCCAAACAGCAACAATCATGATTGAATTTTCAGAACACTTACAAAAATACAAGGTTCAATCTTCGACTGGTTGAAACCCAAATTCTGAAAAAACTTAGTTGCTATAGCATACCATTGACGAGAACTTTGCTTCAAGCCATACAGACTCTTCTTTAGAAAACATATCTTATTTTCACTGCCAGGGACGATGCAGCCTTCTGACTGGTTCATGAAAATCACCATTTAAAAATGCACATTCTACATCCCAGTGATCAGCCTTCAAATTTAGATCAATAGCAAGAGCTAACAAGAGCCTAAAGTTAGCTTGTCTCACGACAGGGGAAAAAGTTTCGGTGTAATCCATACCATAGTTCTGTGAAAAACCTTTCACCACTAGGCGAACTTTATATCTTAAAATTTCACCATTTTCGTTACGCTTAATCTTGAAAACCCACTTACACCCAACACTATTCTTGTACCCAAGCTTCATTGGATTTCAGAGATGCCATTTCAGCGTCCATGGCTTCTTGCCATTCACGAGCACGGGGGCCAGATAAAGCCTCAGAAACAGAATTGGATTCCATCTCATCCAAAGCACAGAGATAAGTAACAAAGTCTGGAAAAACGTTTGATTGTCTATTTCTCACCGGGTAGGCGGCGACCAGATTGGTGATCCGGAGTAGAAACGTTACCAGTTTCGNTCCGGAGTAGAAACGTGACCAGTTTCGCTGGATTCTACATCAGAAGGGCTGTAGTCTTCAGTATCAGCATTCTCGTTAGGATCATCACTCTCAAAGTCGGTTTCACCAGTCAGAGAGCCGTAGTCATCAACAGTGCCTGAGTCGTCAATTTCATGGTCACGAGTTTCTTTTTCTTCAGGGTCATCAGAGGGTAGGGTCATCGGTAGATACGTCTCGACCGGTTCCTCTCCCTCGTGAGAAGTTGAGTCACCTCGACCTGGAGAGGCTTCTTCGACGTTTCTATGAAGGGTCACATCATGAGTTTCAATGTCAAAGAGTCGGTTCCCTTTCGTGTGCTCACCGTACCCCACAAAAACCATTAGCTTGGCCTTAGGATCGAGTTTCTTGGAGTTATGAGTAATGTGGGCTTACGGGTTGCAACAGAACACTTTCAGAGAGGACAGATCTGGTTTTAAACCAGACCATTTTTCATATGGAGGGACACCCTCCAGACGCTTTGTTGATGAAACATTCATCAACCGTACAGCCGTGTTAGCACATTTAGCCTAAAAACGGGGATCCATGTTGCCCAGTATCGAACGCACTTTGTTCATGATTGTGCGAATTGTCCTTTCAGCCAAACCATTCTGTGCCTGTTCGTAAGTACAAGTGGTTTCATGCTTGATTCCTTCTTCCTTAAGGAAATTTTCAAAAGCATTACTAGTGTACTCACCACCACCATCAGTTCTGAGGACTCGGACTTTTCGGTCATATTCATTCTCCACCAAAGCTTTGAACTCTTGGAATTTAGTAGCGACCTCTGGGAAGAGGGTGTTATTGGGATCATCAATAAAAATACTTGAAAATTAATTTTGAAATGAAAATTACATAGTTTTAGGATTGATGTGTTTTATTTAACTACTAATTCCGTTAAGTCAAGTTCAGATCACATATGGGCACGGTATTCAAAGAGGACGTGGGAAGAGCAATACGTAAAAATAACGCATAAAGACTTATATTAGGGTCGAGTCAATGGTTTTTGTGTATTCTGATATGAGTGAAAAGTTCAATGACATTGTGTAATATTTCAGAGCACATGAGATGCACGACACCCCTAGATTTGGGGGTGGGAATACCAAGACGCTAAAAATTATCGAAATTGTCCGCTAAGAAAAGATTTTACATTCCACCCATAAGGGAGTGAAATGAAGATTGGAATTTTATATGAAAGTGCTATGTTTTTAAAGTTGAAGATAATAAATTGGTATTTAGGTCTGCTCTTTGACTTCGAAGCATGCGCCGCTGCCTGCTCAGTTCCCGCGCTTCGGCGACGGACCACGGGACTTACATCGCTTCGCCCGTTTCTGCTCCTACCGTGATACGGACAGTACGCGAAAACAGATTTTCCATCTTATAAGATCGAAGAAGTGAACATTTTTCTCCCATCATGGCTAGCAACCAGGAACAGCCAAAATTATTATGAAGCCTAGGACCAAGAGGTCATTCGTTTTATCGGACTCGTCACCGTCGACCAATGAGGGCACAACAAAACACGTGACAATGGACAACCATGCTTCTGGCAGTGCAACAATGGGGTCAACAAAGGGCGAGTCTATTCTTAGTAATGTCGCCTCTAGTACGCCTGTACTTGTAATGGCTCTGCATACAGAAAAGGAATCTGTTCCGGCGCTTGACGTCCCTCTTATTAAGTTAGTCAACCACTTCACGTCCATTAGTGAACGGACCACGTCTCCAGTAAGGGGCGAGAAAATGTCAGATTATAACCCCACGCAAGTAAATGATTCGGTACCCATTTATTCTCAAACTCCTTGTCCTGCTTCTTCCAGAACTACTACTTCGCCGTCTCCTGCGTTTACCAGGGCGGCGAAATGTTCATAGAAAATGTGGCTTCGCCTGAATATTTAATTCAATTTTCCAACAATTCAGTAAATCCTCTATCACGAACCGAAACACTAGGGCCTATGTTATTATAGAATTGAAAGTTCCAGAAGATAAGTGTACCTTCCTGAAAATCCGTCGTACTGTGCACGAACGGTTAAAAAACTTTCGAGGCTAATCGTGGGGCGTCTTTATTATTTGAGGCCAACATTCAATCTGCCTCCGACATCTGAAAAATTACGAAAATACTCCTAAACCCCTCCGAAGCCATTCCCCCGCTCATCAATTCCGTTTCATCCACTCTCTCTTACTATCCCACAAAAAAGTTGAAATTTTTGCTGTTAATTGGAAAACCGATTCTCCCCTCCAACTCCCACCACTCACTTCCCCAGCCCTCCTTTCGCCTCCACACTTCCCAGAAGATAGACCCATGTTTTGGCAGTTCCCACTTGGAGAGGATAAATAAGCAATTTAGAACGCAAATACCCAAAAGCTGGTGGTTCCGATAGGGTGCCAGCTACGGCACTTGCCCAAAAACGCTATCACACTCGTCACCCTGGTCTTTAATGCATGCATTTGCTGAAGCCATTTCCCTACCTCATGGAAAGCGACAACCGTAGTAATCCACAAACCTGGTAAATCCCATAAAGACCCCCAAAACTTTCGCCACACCAGTCTCCTACACAACCTCGCCAAAGTCTTCGAGCGGCTCATCCACTCTCGCCTCATTCTCGTCCTGGAATCCAACAATATTCTCCCCTCGCAGTTTGACTTCCGCAAAAACCGCTCCGCCACCCTCCAAACCCTTCGCTTCGCCCAACACTTAGCCCTCTCCCTAACCACACGTCGCAGTCCCCGCCACTGTTTATTTCTCCCGCTAGCCTTTCATACAGTGGACTATGATATCATCCGCTGAAAACCCATCTCTTTAGTCCCTCCAACGTTTCTTGACCTCCTCCACAGCTACTTAGAATACTACATGTTCACAGTCCAATTCCTAACCCACCTCTATTCCCCACGACCAATCACTGCAGTGGTCCCACAGGGCAACGAGTGGGTTCCTACGCTATTCTCTTTCTTCACCTCAGACCTCCCATACCCTCGAAACATCACCCGCTTTCTCCTTGTGGACAACGTGGCAAGTGTCAAAACGCTTCCAAATTCCTAGGTCTCACCCTTGACTGTGGACTGACGTGGAAACCGCATATATTAGACTCGAGGAAGAAACTCCTGCAGAGAACTGCTCGCCTGCCACCTCTCCTCCTCAGCAAGATCATCAAAGTTAAAACCAAACCAATCTCCATCCGCAGTCTTGCGGACCGTGGTTGAAAATCGGGTGCTAAGAATTGCAGTCCATGCGCCACTGGGTACCCTAAAACAGCCAAAGTGGAACCCATCTATCGTACGGCGGTCAAGAAAGCCTTCGCCCTCACCCCACGGAACTTATTTTCCCATTTCCGTTCCCATCTCCTCCACCCCTGGCCCAAGGGGCGGAAAAGATTTCCCTGCGATATTTTAAAGCTCCAACCCCCAGACATGCCCCACCTAACTGTTACTGACTGTTATTTACTTCTGTGTCTTTTGACCATTTGCCCAATGTCTCAATCCCATTCTTTATCATTTTTACACTTTGTCACTCTTCATTGTTGTCTTGTATTGTCTCACTTGTTATTGTGTTTTGTCCTGTTTATTATTGTATCATATTCCGTGTCTTTGCAAAAATCACATATTTAATTTTTTGACTCATCCATTTGGTTCATTTGTATATTTTTGTTTTGTTTCATTCGTTTCAATGTATTACTGTGTTTCTATCCACTCTGATTTTTCATCACACCTCAACATTCAGACTGATTTTAAATGACCCACTCAGCCTGCTGTATAATGAGTAGCAGGGTCTATCCGAGGGTCACACCGGTCGGAGCGAGATGCTGACCACTTCTTCTAGTGCCGAGGTCAAGTAATTGCGGAGCGAACCCCTTGGGCACCTTCGGGGGTCTGTTTTTGTTTTTAAAAGAATCAATGTTGTATAGAAACTGGCCCGGGTTTTTCTCCGTTTTTCCTTCGGGTAGAGGCGGATTTCTTATACAGGTTCTCTAGGCTTTGTCTAGGGGCGTGTTTATTGTAACAATAAATAGTGAATTTAGTGTTTTTTCAACTCTTATGATTTTTAAACACTATACTCAGAGTAATCTATAGTTCGATAATAACTTGTACATGTAAATTTACAAACATATTTGCGTTAAATTACAAACATATTGACATTATATTTGTATTTTAACTCGCAGCTAACTTTTTATCTTATCTAGGAAATTTTGCTGAAATTTTTGAATTCGCTTCTGCCTTAGGGCCCTTGATCGGAATTGATGGGATGGTCCCTTGCATGCTTCCGGAGAGTAAATTAGTTTATTGTCCTCCACGTGGTCATACGCAGTTTGTACTGATTTTTTTCCAATAAATTTATTATTATAAATATATTAATTTGTATCTCCGCAACAATCCACTCTATTTATTTATTCAAATATCATTTATTACATTTAAATATGATATTATTATTATTTTTTATTATATTTTTTTACTTTCACAATTTTTTTATTTCCTGAACATTCCGTGTATAGGAAAGATATGCGAATACTGCTAAAAAAAGTAGATAATGCTAATAATGTCAATACACGTTCAATACTGTGAATCTTTAGGTCGCTTAGTAAAAATGTAAAATGAAGTGAATAAAAATGTTTTTGGTTTAAATCACTCATCAAATAAACTTCAAAAAGCAGTTTGCGTATGATCGCGTTGGTGATAAATAATGTTACTCCATCACTACTTTATTACTTCGAATTTCACTATTTTATCACTACTAAAAACTCTTATTACTTTCTACGATAAGGAGAAAAATTACAAATAATTAGTTTTTACAGGGATTACTTACTCGAAGTAACTTGAAATCGTAATACTCGTATAATCAGTGGTGGCGATTAGGGACTTTTCTAAGGAAAGATAAAAATTTCATTTTAACCGTCTAACTTATTAAAAACGTTATACCATCTTTGATTATACCAATCGCCAATTGTCTTTCCTTTGATTTATTTTATTATTTAAATCATACTTAGTGGAAATATGCAGAAATGTCCTGTTAATGAAAATTGTCATTCCCCCCCCCTTCCCTCCCCACTTTTGATTCCCAATCACCGCTACTGCGTATACTCGCTATACTTGGTATTCGTAAAAAAAACACAAATATGTGGACAGCACAACAATCAGGTCACTCGCGAATATTCGCCTATGTTCGGTTTCCTTTGATGTGTCTCGAAAGACCGACACGCTGCGGGCAAGGGCGAGCACCGGTATTCGTTATGAGACGGGTAGCGAGCAACCTATCCACACTACTCGCAATTCGGCGAATGGTTGCTCGGGGTTCACCGAATGTCGAATGTTGGAGCCGCCTTTGGAGTTCCACCGTATACGTACTTCTCAAACTCTGTCAGCTGCCTTAAAGACTCGCTTACGAATTTGCAGTGCTTGCTTGCACAGTAGTGTACTAAGGCGTTACCATGAACAGTCACCTCACGCAACTGACAAGTCGTTGGAGACCAGCGGACTTTTTCCTGCGTCAACGAAAGTGCTAGTAAGAGCTAGTAAACTCTTAAAGCATTGTCTTCAAGTACACGAAAAGCACGCAATGCGTGCAAGCGTGGACAGATTTAATTACCACTCGACACATCGGCGACGGATAGTTATTTTTCAACAAAAACCATTTCCGTACATTGTTGAAAACATTTCCAAGTATTGTACGACAACAATTCTTCAATGCTTTGTCCAAACATGAAAATATTAATGGTGAAAATCATTTGTGAAAAATGACGTCACATCCACGACCAGCCCCTATACCTAAGGGGATACCATGTAAATATTATCGGAAATCACATGCGTGATGAGTCCAAAGTTTTTGACATGGCTGAGCTGATAGTTACGTCCTGATGCACAAGGAATCGAAATATTAATGAACAACAATGGCCATTACAACATTAAGAATAAAATTGCTGACATATTACAACATTACTCGCCTAGTGCACTAAATATTTCACTATATCTAATTAAATTAAACAACATTTACGCACTTTGCTCTGTAAGTGTATTACAAAGCTTTTTCATGTAACTATGCATTCTATCTATTTTAAAAGATGCTTTTGACGGTACTGAACGGGCACGATCTCCATCGGTCAAAAAAGTAAGTAGGAAAGTACCATCGCTTCGAGGCGAGTGGTTTCATTTCCCCCTGTACCTTTGCCGCGTCCGCGGACCGCGGATATACGCGCGCCTCGCCGGGCTATATAAGCCACCTGAGTGCAGTTTGCAGCGCAGAACGCCATATTGAGCGAGTGGTCCCGTAAGGTTGGGATGTCTTGCGCATCTTTTGCGGGATCAAACTTTACTGTTATTTGTGAATTATAAGTAGTCACCATAGGTGGACAGTATTTATAGAGCATTTTGAAAATATAATGAGTTGTTCGGATACTAAAAGATCGAAGAAAAGGAAAAATTGTAAAAGTGGAAACATGGGTGACGTGCTGGGGAAGGAATGCGGGGATAGTGAAACTGATGAACTTCAAATTGAAAGCAGTGAAGATAATGTGAGAGAAGAAGCTGATGGAGCACCTAGTGTTGAAGAAAAGAGTTCGAATGACGATGAGGACGATCGTGACGAGCAGGACTGTGAAGATGTTAAGGAAATAATTGAAAGCAAGGTGAGAAGCCATTCTCACATTACTTAAGATTATTTAGAGCTAAAAAAATTATGGACCAATTTACTTGTAAGTTCTTGTGCAGTCATGAGTTTATTTATCTTAGATTGTCGAGCAAAGTGTTTGACCCTTGTATTGTTGATATTTATTCTTTCAATGTGATCAGTTCTTTACATAATCAAGTGCCAAGAATCACCAGAAGACTTAAGAGTGTGTATAATTTTACAGTCAATGGATCTATTTTGCAGGTTGAGATCGACCAAAAGTCTGATAGTTCTGTTTTACCTGTTAGAGAAGAAAAACCTTGCAGTTGTGACACTTGTAAGGAAAGACGGTATGTAGATTTTTGATTTAGACTAATGAACACATTATATTATTCAACTGTGAATTGTTACATTACACAATGTTTATAGTGATTCTGCTTTGGAACATGTTGAAGAAATGAGACGTTTACAATCATTTTGGATGGAACTCAGACAGTATATTCGTATGGTGTATAGAATGTCAATGGAAGGCAGTGAAGCTAAAACATCTGAAGAAAATTTACTTAAAATGAAAGATTTGGTCCACAAGTTAGTGTACCTATTGTCTTGATCTTTTTTTTTTATGCTGTCTCTTCCTTGTTACTTAAGTGACTTTTCCTTCAGATTGTGTGTTAAGGATCCCCATCAGCTTTTTCAGCGCCTGGAATCACAGGTTCAAGAATTTGTTATTGAAGCGAAAGTAAGACAGTTAGAATTACTTCATAGAGATGAACAGACTCCCGAGGTGGCTCAGATATTTTTGAGAGGTAATTGAAAAAAAAATTGTTATTATTTTTGCAATCCTTAATTAAAAGTGATTCATTTACATTTTCATTTCATGCCCTTTTCTATTATGTGGGTTATTTGAAGTACTCTCTCTACAAAATCATATAGGACTTGCAAATGAAAATGATTGAAATAGTGTTGTAAATTTAATCTAGGTCTTTAAAATAAAGACTGTAATATATTTGTCAATAATCTACATTCTGATCTCTTTTGTTTTAGGTCTTCTTGAAGGATTTGATAAATTATGTAGAGCTGCTGAGAAGCTAACACCAGTCCTTCAACTTTTAGAAACTGAACATTTGCAGAGATTTAATATTACATGGGAAATCCTTAATAAGCATTTATATCAAAGCTGTGTTTACACAGATCCTTTAGTTCAGAATAATTTACCTCATTACATTGCAAAGGCAAGTTTTCTGGACTTCTATTCTTGTAGCAGTTGTTTTACCTATGCAGTCTAATGTATTATTGATGTGTTTTTATTTACATTTTCAGCTTAGAAATGTTCTCTCGAGTGACAGTGATGTTTATACTGATTTAGTTCATAGATATTTAGCATTTGATGATGAAATGACTTTAATTGGTGCCCTGTGGAGAGATGCCGAAACGCTTATACATGAGTACAAGTAATGATTCTTTAGTTTCATAAATTGTTTGACTTCTTAATAAATTTCTATTTTTACTTAGTTGTAGTATTGTGCAGTATATAAGTGAGTTTTTAATGTGACTTTCTGAATAGCTTTTATCTTTCCTAGTCAGGAGCAGGCAACTTTGAAAGCAAAGCAGCGAATGTTGCGTGAAGATTGGGAGCTCTTCAAAGCCCAAAGGAAGCTTTTGCAAGCAAGGTGGAGCAAGACAGCAAGGTCTGTTATTTCAAAGGAATTGATTTTAATATTCCTTTCTATGTTATGAAACCTATTTAATTTTTTTATGAGGGTTTGTTTATTTGGGAAGTCAATTGAAATGATGCTGTATGTTACCTCAAAGCATGGAATGAATGATTGAACTGATGATGTTTGGAACATCGACCCCATCCTCCCCTTACACAGGCACAGCGACACAACTTACGCCTCAGCCGCTTATGATGATGCTGGAGTTAAGAGAGCCATTGCTTGCAGCGAACTGTGTGAATTTGACGAGCAGCTGCTCAACCTGGCGGCTCTGGCTGGTAGTCCAGAGAGCCCTCGTGATAGCAGCAGCCCTGAAGAAGGAGGGACTAAAGTCCCGGTACCAGCTACTGGTGGAACCTGTGGAACCGTAAATCTGGGTCCAGGTTTTTGCCTCGGTTGTAGTGCTCGAAGGAATTGTCCTTGCGATGAATGTGCCATGTCTCATCTTTTGACTTGTGGAGGGTTTATTTCTCCCCCTGAAGTACTTTCTAGTTCACTGCAGAATCCGGGGATTTTCAAGTAAGTTTTATTACTTTGCTTCAAATAAAGTGCTGTAGTCTTATCTGTGAGAATTGAACCGAATTGCAAATCCTCTGTAGTCTCAAAGGAGAACATTCTCAAGAGTATCGCGCTGAAGGGGAAGGTAGTGAACAGACTCCTGATCAACCTTCAGAAGATGGTAATGCTTTAGCTCTTAGTGACGATAGCATATTAAATCAGATTGTTGAGCTACCCAATCCACCGCAGCAAAGTTGTGAATGTCATGTTTGTACTGCCCCACTTATGTCTCCTGTAAGTATTTATAAAATTTAATAATTATACCTTGAAAATCAATGAAATACTGTGTGGGAACCTTGTTTACGATACTCTATCATGAACTTCATTTTTATAAGTTTTGTGCAATTAGTGCTCTCTTTGTAATATATAAAAAGTATACTTTAATACTCCCAAATATATTTTACATAATCTTTGATATCTTTTTAGATGGACTTAATGGAAAGTTATGAATGTCACACATGTGTTCAACAAGCAATGCCACCACCTGGTAGTGTTAATGCTTCTGGAGTTAATGTTAACTTGCACTCGGGTGGATTTCATCTTTACCCCCATATTCATGGGACTGGTGGAGGTACGTGTACTTTGTCTATTTGCATTGAAGCATTATTAGTATATTCCAGGAAATCTGCGTATTTTTGTTCGGGGAAAATATTGACAATGTGTGTCTTACTTGTCTTAAATGTTTTAAAGCAGTTTTTGTTTGTTCATGAAGAAGTTATGTTACGATACATTTGTTATAAATATTTCAAGAGTAATTTATATCTCAATGTAACATTTATTCCTAAAATTCCATTGTAGCATTTTCTTGTGTTCTTTTTCAGGTGGTGATGCTAGTAGTCTGTATCCTCATCTTTACAATGTACATCCATCTCTTCTTTCTCAACTTGGAACTAAGCATTCACGACTTGGTGTTCATCTACAAGATCAGATGCCTGTATGTTAAATTATCTGATGCGGATCTGTGCATTGATTGTTTTGCTTGTTCAGGACCTAGTGTATGACAAAGTCATTATCTTTTTCAGCTCAATGGCTTTGATCTTAAAGCTCATCATCTTCCTCCATCCCCAGTTCCATCTGTATCTGATCTTCTACCTCCAGGACTGAGTTTGGAAGCAGTCCCTTCATCTTCTAATACAGATATTCCATCAACTTCTGAAGATTCTGCTGTTGAGTATTCTGCTCCAACATCAGCGAGGCTCAAGACGATATCCAGCACTAATATTCTTTCTTCAACAATTCCAACTAGTTCATCACCTGTACCCATTTCTAGTGCATCTGCAGTTTTACCTGTTGCTCCAGTCAAAGAAAATGCTGGTAATGGAATTGTGGTTCAGAAAATCAAAACTAATGTGTTATGTAAAGATCATGGAAATAGTTCTGGGAATGTGTCTCGTACTGATAAACACATTCAAAATTCCACTTCAACTCAGACAAGTCCCAGCAAAGCATTGGTTCAACAGAAGGTAATAATTGTCGACTTTCGATGTGTAATGTTATAATAATAGTAATGACAATTATATTGTATTCATTTTATTTTCTATCAGTTGGAGAAGGTATCCGTTAGTGCCCCACCAACCAAACCAACACCAAATCTGGTGAAGAGAACCACATCAGGTAATTCTCAAGTTGTGAACGGTCATCACCACCCTGTTCCTAGCAGCCGTTCAAATGCTTCATCGGTTCGGCATTCTACAACGCAGACAGCTAATTCAGGTAATGTGTCCTCCTGCATATTGGAAGCATATTGTTAGATATTTTAAAATCTCATGGTGGGTTTTCTTGTAGGCTCTGGACACAATCATGTTAGTTCTCCATTACCCGATGTTGTTCGTTCTGCCGCTAATAGCTCATCTCACCGCACTGCCAACGGATCTGGAGGAAAGATTATTGGACATTCCTGTCATAAAGGTTCAAGGAATGGCGGGAATGCTGAACCTATCAAACGTGTCTCATGCACAGAGCGTGAGTTTTCAACACACCTTGTATTTTATTACCTCTTTGTATCTTAAGAATTCTCTACAACTTTTTCAGTGATAGAATGTTCATGATTGAACTTCACAAAATTTATTTATTGTATTTTGGCTTATTTTATCTTTAATTTATGAGAAATAAACTGTTATAATTTGAAGTAATATTAATTTCATTAATCACTTGAGGTTTCGGAGTATTTGAGTTGTAATAATTGACTGTGGGAAGACTCCTGCAATGTATCTCAGAAAATACATGTTTTTTGTTGAACCATTTTCTTGAAATAAATCTTGTAAATTCTCTGTTCATTTATTTTAATTTACTTTGGGATTGTGACTTGAAGTCTCATTTGTTGGAAGGATTACTTGAATTCGTGTCAATCACTGGTATCATCAATAATTAATTAGAAAAAAAATTGAATTTTGTTTTTGTAGACTTACTTGGGATTTTTCTTATTTCAGTCGGTGATGGTGAGACAGGTGATGTAGAGGACTCGTCAAGTCAGGAAGATACTTGCTCAGAACGCTCCAGTTCTACTACTACCTCAACACAGAGAGATTCGCGACATTGTGACTGTTGTTATTGTGAAGTATTTGGTCATGGTGTGGTGAGTACTATAAAATGTTTTTATTTATGTTACTTAGCTCTTTTCCATTGTTCTACAGCAAATTTTAAAGTTATAGTTTTTTAGTTGAAATGAGCAACTTGTAGCTTGTATCTCACTACAGGAATATCTCCACTCTATATTCATGAAGTTTATGATAGTATTGATTGGGAAATGTATTGCTGGGAAAGGATGGTGTGTCTATTTTGTTTTGGGGTGGTAGCTAAATTTGCTGATGTGTAAAAGAGTATTCAGAAGACCACTAAGACCTGGAATCTTTCTCCTTGGATTTCTTCTGGTTATGAGACAATTTGTGTTGTGGTTGATGTGTATTAAGGTTGTCCTCGGTACAGACCTTAATAGAGTGAAAACCGCTAGGGTAGGAAATACAATGTGGAATATCTCATACTTCCAGAATACTATGCACTGTTTCTTATAGTGGTTTCAATCATCTGTAGTAGGTCACAATTGTGACGTGTCTCCCACTCACTCTCCTTACTCCACCAATAATAGAGAGCATAGAGTGACAGCTGGGACTATAAGAATTTGTGCACAGTGAATACAGCTGTTAAATGATATGCTCTCAAGTTGTGGACTGCCCCACCGGTGGCTCTGGTGGTAGTGTGTTCGCTCATCACCAAGTCATCCCGGGTTCGATTCCTGATGAGGCCAGCTTTTCGTATTAATGTCCCAGTTCATATAGCTGTGAATACTGAACAGCAAACCTTCCTTCCTCTATCCAACTCCTCCTAGTATCAATAACTCCAACTATTACTAACCACTGGTACTAACTCCTCCATGTGGGCCAAGTTATTGGTAAACTCAGCTAAGCTACCACCCAACTCCTAACTCCTATCGCTCCATGTAGGTAAACTTCAATAGCACACTACATTTCCCATTTGCTAATACAACGATATAGAAGTTGTGGACACAACTGTCAGTTCTCTCTCTCTTAAAGTCTAGTGCTTGGCAGTTGATTAGATTTAGTTCACAATGACAAGTGGGGTGCCTGACGTGGATTGCCTTCTCTTCCATCTTCCTCGGTGTATTTTGTCGAGAAATATCTCTCCTGTGAGCTTCGTTACCTAGGTCTAGTCTGCAATGGGAAGAATGGGTTATGAATTATTCATCCCAACCGCATTTTTCTTTACCACTGTATTGGACAAGTTCATAATTTACTTATGGACCTGTTTGACTATGATGTTTTCCTTATGCACTGAAAACTAGTAGTATTTTTTCAAGTATGATAGTATATAAAATGTAGGCTCAACAAAGTGAAAAATGTAACATTGAGCAATTACTTAATTTTTTTTTTTTGAAGTTATTTCTTTTTAATTTGATAGGTTTCCCACTGATAATACTTGTTCAACTTTATTTCAAATGTGTGTTAAGAACTTTACTTCCTGTATGAATTTTTTCTGGGTACTCTGAACGTAGGGAAATTTTACTCCATTCATATGATAACAGACTGTCATTGTTGGCGAAATACATGAAAACATTTAAATTGCTTTTCACCCAAAACCATATTACTCCACGTTTTCTGTATATTTGCTTCAACAAGAATGGTTTTACTAGTTAATTTTTTTCGCAAAAACTTTTCTTCTTTCCTCTTTAATTGAATCTCATCTTCAGTTAGTAGGTTTATACTGTCTTCAGATTTCATACTTTTTACACTCAAAAAGTTTTTAGACGATTCTGAATAAAGTAGATATTGTAGAATGCTGCATCTCATTATCATTTGATACCTAAGTTATTGTAGGAATACATTCTTCATTCATATGAACAGGAAAGTTTTCCAATTACTTTTTTCATTGGTTCACACTAATTCCTTACTTTCTAACACTTACAAATTATAATAAAACTCAAAGTAATGATATAAAGTAATTACTAATTTACTGAAATAGATAGTTTTGTTTTTCCATTTCATTTTTGTTTTCTTCGTATCATGATTGTTGTTTATCCTGATTGATAATTGTTATGTGAACAAGTATACAAGAAAATTAAAAACAAATCAATGTGTAAAATTATGACCTGGAATGAACAGTATTTTTTAATCCTAACCACTGCCTGTTCAAGTGAGTTGTATATTACTGTGCATCACTGACGAACAAGAGGTCAGAAAAGCAATGGGAAACGTATGGGTAAAATAGTTATCTTACATGCTTGAATTCGAAAGTTAGTATTGTTTTCATCTACTTTCCATCTTTAAAGACCAGTGCATGTTAAGCTTGCCTATTTACTTTATTTCCTTTGCAGATATTGGCAAAGATAATGAATCTCACAGCTCTTTTTTGTGTGGGGCAAATGAATGTACGGACAGTGGAAGGGATATCTCATGCTGGAGAATCCCTAAGGTGACATTATATGTTCAGAAGTTAGATTGTCATCGGAAAGTTACTCTTAGTGTAGAAAATTGAGTACTGAATTGAAATCACTTTTTTCCTGTGATAGGGCGTCTGTTAGTATGTGTGTGATGTGACTTGCAGATGAGAAATTTCAATGTATTCTTCATTATAGACACAATGCAAGTTTTATGTACTTGGAGCTACCAGTTGCTTCTTCTGTAATTTTAGCTGCTCATTCTTTCCAGCTGTAGAACTAATTTTATTTCTTTTATAAATTTCTATGAAAATTTATTCTTTCTCTCTAGCCTTCTGTAGCTCCTGTTAGTCGCAATTATCAAGAAATGAGGGAGAGGTTACGACTTTTGCTGACCAAAAAAAAGGCTAAGTGTAAAATGAATGCAAACAATGCATCTAGCACTTCAGCTAATAACAATATTAATAATGGAAATACCACTTCGCTTCAGACTGTGCCTAACCACACCCCAAACCCTGTTCCTGAAGCACCTTCAAAACCTTCTGGAGGAACTTCTACAAATGTAGCTTCTTCAGCTCCTTCCCAGACTGGCCCTGTTGTTCCTTCTTTATCAAAGCAAAATTCTGTGGATTCCATTTCTCAACCGTCTAAAGATCCAAGAGATTTGGAGGCCCTCCTCGACTTCATTGAGGGCAACCAGACTGGAAGATGTAAAAATCTGAAGAAAGCAGCAAAGAAGGCTCGTCAAAAACAAAGAAAGGTATTATCGAAATGAATTAATATCTAAATGGAGTCACAAAATTGCTAATTGTGACAGACATCAGTCAATATTTGAAATTTATAACATTTTAACTTTCTTATGAAGAAAATTTGGTGAATAAAAAATTAATTTCCTAAGGGTAGTATGAATTCATTAAATCAAACCAGTTGTTACTTATTCTTTTTCCAAATAATTTTAGTGAGTCTAAATTTATTGGCAGTGAAAGGTAATATACCTCGAGATGTGTTGGAAAACATCCCTTTAATACTTTTCATATAATGCTGTTTTGAAAACTTGGCAAAACAAATTTTTTACTATGTTCAATTTAATTTTCTTGTTTGTTTAAAAGGGTTTTTATGGTAGAAAATTTTATTTATATATTATGGCAGACATGACTTTCAAAAAATTATGCCTAAAAATATTTGTTTAATGTTGTATAGTAATGTAGTGAACAAATGAATAAGTTTTCAACAAATGTTATTTTCTAATTGTTTTAAAATTGTTATCCTCTGGTCATTAAGTAAATTTAAGTTCTCTGGAGTGGTCTGATCACATTTTAGAAACTTAACTTGCTTTATCATTAACATGTGAAATGTTATTGGCTTATGTGCTCTTTGTTATTGTCAGTTGGAGGAGAAGGAAAAGCGAGAACAACAAGAAGCAGAACGATTACGAGGTCTGGCAGCTTTGCAAAATAATGCACCTGAAGTAACAATTACTGTGGTTAATACTCCTGGTGGATCAACTGATCCTTCCTTAGAACCAACATTGTCATCCCATCAATTGCCTAATTCCTCGAGTAGAAGTGGGAAACATGGGAAATGTGCGGAAAACCAAACAGGACAGCTTGCCGCAACTAGTGATCAGGCTCCCAGTTCTAGCAAATCAACAACTGCACCTCAAATGGTTACTATTAAAAGGGTAATGGAACCCAATGGAGCTGAGCCAACTGTAACGATAACATTGAAGGGAGCAACGCCTGACAAGGACAAAGTTCTGTTCACATTAGTTAATGGACAAGGTATGCTGAACTTTTTTCCCCTTGATAGCTCATTTTTATAATTCATCGTTTTAATAAGTTAGGGTCATTAATTTTTTTTCTGGATAGGTAGTAAATGTATGGAATGAAACTTCTTAATGTTTTATCTATAAAACCATTGCAACAAAAGTTATATTTCCACCTGAATTGTATTGTCCGTATCTCTTGTATTGCCAGCCTTATCTCTTTTGCAATCCATTTTAAATTCTTGTTAACACCACGATCTTGCAGCACACTATCAACATATATAAAGAATGAAGACTCTATTTACAGTGATGATAATCAACTTGATGGTTACGGTGAACCAATAACACATATAACCCTCAAAACACTACATTACAGATAGTCCACAAGTAGTAAATTGCTTCAAAATGTGCAATTTTTCAATGAAATAGGAAGCATATGGAAGTATCTGGAAGCAAATGGAGTAAAACTACTGTTTTTTTTGCACAAGAATATAGTAGATGAGAGAGAGTTCAGCTGTGCAATACCTTTAACAAGTGATGGTCTAGCTGTTTGTCACTAAATAGTTATCAATTATTCGTAGATTACTGCTTCCAGTTGGGCACATTGAAACCCTAATTAATCAAGAATGAATCAATAAAAATTATTTTGTCATATAACTTACTCTATATTTGACAGTATTTTGATTGTTATCTAATACGTATTAATAAAAGTATTGCGTACAATCATCAATCAATCAAAAAATAAATAGTGATTATTTTAAAGAAGTGAAAGCTGTTTTGCTGACATTTGTGTAAATTCTTTTTCTGGTGGACACACAATCAATGTATATGGTACTAGCACAGTGTTTGTCATAAATTTTTCGTAATACTCCGACCTTTTGCTTTCTCCCATTTATTCATGAGGTGACTGATTGTCTTCTGGACAATAACCTTAATTGGCTATTATATGGCTACTCTCATTGAACTAGTTTGAGCTGACAGTTTTAGGAGCAGGCCGTAGAAATGTATTGGCTACTAGGTTGGCACAGTTTTGGAAAGTACGCCAATTGTGTTAACCTCTCATGAATTTCAGTCTCCATCTAATTGATGAGTGCTCCCCTTAAATGACTGTTTATCAATTTTTGTAAATCATTGCTGCCTGAGGATTTGCTGAGATTATTTTTAGTTCTAATCACTCTTTACATATTCACAGATGATGATCAGCATCATGTTCAACTTCTTATCATAATCAGACAGATGTGTTTTTGGTCCCTCTGTCTCACAATGATATGCATGTGAACACGCTTGCATCAGTTGTTTTTACATTTAAATATGGTTTTGGTAATGACCCGATTGTAAGAAATGGTGGTAGTTCATCTTTCCTATACTCTCTTCTTCCAACAGCATCTATCCTAGTATCCAAATCTTCAAGAGTGAGATTTTCAAAGGACCATTGTACTTTCATTGCAAGGGATGCATTTTAATATGGTAAATACGGTAGTATGGTTCAGAGCTGGATTCTGTAGCCTTTCTTTCATTCACATTGACTCTAATGGTTTTGAAGAACCTTGCCCGAATCCAGTTGAAGTACTTTGTGTTTGTTTATTCTAACTGGTCCTGAGCTAGAAGGTTGTTCTTGATAGTGTAGCCTTTTCTGTTCATGCTGTTCCATTCAGTGATGACAGGAAGGCTTGTGCAGGCTGTTTCAAATGTATACTTTGTATCCAGTCGCACAGAGCTTTGTTGGCTCAGAGTTTCGGGGACAATAGACCAAGTAGTCAGGATTGATGCCTCCAAACTCTGACAACTTGTCTTTTTCTCCTGGTCCATTGAGCAGGAAATTTTTCTCTGTTCCTTCACAGCTAAGGAGCTCTTTCCCATGCTGTACCAATTAATAGACATGGTAACTGACCTGGCTTTCTGCTGCAATTTCCTTACTGATCCTTACATGAGCTAGGTGAGGATGAGAAATGGAGAGAGAAAACAGGACGTTGTGATATACACAGCATGTGACTCCATGACTGGATTGGTAGACCATATTAGTAGTTGTGCAACTGCTAATTTACCTGTATCTAGTAATCTTATTGTTTTTACAGATAAGGTAATTGGTGGTGTAAAAAATGTTGGTGGAATTTTTATTACTGACACTGACATCTTTGTGTTCATCGATTCTATTTCTTTTCTTCTCTTTGTCAACATCATTAATATTTTTATTCCCTCCTCCTCCTCTTTTTACTTAGATGTGTCAGTTAAGTCATCCATGCGATCCACCTGGCGCATGAAATGTGACCGATTCTGAAGGAGAAGATTGGAGTTAGTTTGTTAGGGTATTGATTGACTGAAATGGAAGTGCAATAAGCTAGTATTTAAATAAATAAATAATTTATTGTAAAAAAAAAAAAGCTGTTTAAACCTTGATGTTTGATAGCAGCATTCGTGTTGTTGCCGAAAGGAAGGAGCCATGGGCTCTAATGACCTCGATGTTGACGAGCCCTAAAGCCCCACAAAAAAAAAAAAAATTCTGAGAGTCTGAGGCATGTATTACTGATCCAAAGTAAAATATACAAGTGTATTTGCATTGTAAGAACACTATCTTCTCCTCCTGCCTCTGCAAGAAGAGCGATTTGAATAGGAACTTGTTTGTTGGGATTTGCTACAATGCTGCTCTGTGCGATAATAGGTTGGAATGGCTGTTGCTGTTGCAATGGATGTTGAAACGTCTATTGATGATGGTTCTTCCGTTGCTGATGTTGCTGTTTTCTGTTTGTGTGGTGGTTAGGTATTTGTGGTCGGGGTAGAGGAATTGGTTGTTTGGCATTTTTGCCTACATTCAACATTCATTATTGCATTGACTTTTCTTTAAGTTTCGCATTTGTGGCATATGCTACCTCTTCTTTTTGGAGCGAGGTTCTGGAATCGCCATCGTTTCTCCTCCATCTCTTTTTTGGCTCCTTGTCTTCACCTCTGAATCTTCTTCAGTCTGAACAATCATCTTGTGCGATGGGGTGTTCTTCAAAAATAGTTTTGAAGTCCATGAACAGCATTATGTTTCTCCATATCACCATCTGGACCCAGCTGTTGCTGTTTGCAAAGTCTATGAAATGGAATTTGGATGTAATGGTCCATGGCCACAAAGTTTAATGCCTACATTTTGACATTTAATAGAATTTGTTCAAACTTCTACTTGACTAGTATTTCCTTATAAAAGTACATACAACTAGGGGTTAAGTAGCTTGTGAGAATCGCCTGAAATTGTGCGATTTGTATCTCCAACCCATGGGAGCATGTTTCTGTGACCCATTATATTAACTAGTTGCGCGTTGCGGTTCATTGATTTACTTCTCCTCCTTTGAGGATTGTTGTCAGTTATGTTGTAACTAGTCAATGCAAGCAAAACTGGCAAGTTCTGAATGTATTTATACGAGTTATCTGTACAATCTTGGAGTCAGCGTGGCTCAGTGGATAGAGCGCTGATTTGCTGACTGGATGGCTGGGTGTTTGATCCCCGGTTAGATGGGGATTTTTCATCACACCTCAACATTCAGATTTACTCACAGGCCTACTCAGTCTGCTGTAAAATGAATACCAAGGTCTATCCTGGGGATCAAATTGGCCAGAGCGAGATGCTGACATCTCCTCATAGTGCCAAGGTCAAAGATATTATGGGTCTTTTCCCTCAGCAACCCCCATGGGCACGTTTGGGACCTGTTGTGGGAGAGTTTGACTTTGACTATCTATACAATTTTACAGTTCTGTCTTAATCCATCTGTGCTAGCATTTTGTCATTTGTCAGATGAACTGCAGCTGGGGCTGTGGACCTTTCTATTGTGCCAGTTCATGGTAAATTCTTAAGGGACCTAAGCTAAAGAAATATCTGACAGGAAAAAAATAATTGGTCACATGAGTCCATGTCTCGGAGAACATGATTAATACAGAATAACTGATGCGAAGTCCTTTCTCTTGGAAAATATTTTTCAAGGAATGTTCCCTTGCCTTTTTTTAACCTCAAAATAAATGACAAGGTCAGTCAATGAGAAGTTAATAACTCCTTCAAGAATTGTTTGTCTTGTTGAATGGATAATGTGAATGGACTCCTTTGTTCATAGTGTCGCCTTAGCTTCCTGATGCAACTTCATGCATCCTTCTCTCATTCTATTTGAAAATCAAAGAAAATTTCAAAGTTCCAATGCTATATTTTGGAAGGGTATTAGTGACATTTCTTGTTCGAGCTCGCTTATTTAGGCTCCTTGATATTCTTGGACTTGTTTTGAGAGTATGTACGCTCTCTACTGATGTATTTTGGATCACATCATGTGTACTGAATTGTCAAAAAATTCAGAAATGGGCATTATTTGATACTGCTGAAGAACTTAAGCTGCAAAAACAATTAATTATGACTTCATTGCGGAATCAAGAGTGCTCATGATATCCTAACTATTGGGCTTGTGTGTTATGAAATGCCTAAAATTCTTCTATTCAGTTAATATCTTGACACACTTTAAACAAATACTATGATGTGCTGGATAGGAAATCTGCTTATGGAACCTTAATGAGGCAGCTAAGACAAGGGAGATGGCTCCCCTCCATTGCTTGTAATGTGAAGGGAGTAGCGTCACTTACTGTTGCCATACCGATTCCGCCAATCTTCAACCAACAATGTAGTAATCAAAATTATCAACTAAGTAGAAGTTAATAAAGGATGTGATACTAATCCCTAATGAAACATTGCATCAAAATTCTACCACTGCACAACTGGTAATTATGTGACATTACCATAATATGTCACAACTGTTATCCAATAGAAAAAAAACCTTCATCTCAATTGTCTTAATATAAAAAAAGATAACTTCAATGCACAGTATGTACATTAAGATTCTGCACAAGATGGAGTGCACTTCATTGTTTAAATTATGGAAAATTTAGTCTTTTAGAGACCAAAATGCATCTCAAAATTGGAAAGTGACATCATTAGGAATACCATACCTGTGCAATCATTTTATTTAAGAAATTATTTCAACATAATTATAAAATTGAAGTTATTTTAAGTTTTAAATTATTATTTAGCAAAATATTAATGGTTGTAGAAACATTAAATGAACCTGACACATGTCTTACAGAAAACTGTCAGTGATGAATGTTCAAGAAGGGAACAAGAAAATCTAGGTATTCGACTTGTACTGAAATACTTTCTGTAGGAGTTTTGGTATTCCAAATACTTGTTTCTTGACTTAAAATGGCTTATGTACTGTTTTTCCAAGTACAGTGTATAGCTATTTTGTTAATTTTTTCCCCTTTAGTCATAAATTTTAAAAAGGTACATTTTTTCTAATTTTAATAGTTTTTAATAATTAACAGAAAGGATATACAATCACCTAATTGGAGTGTTCTCATATTAACATTGTTAGTTACTGGAAATAATAAAAAACACACTATTGTTATTTTATCAGTCAAAATCTGTACTTCTTTTGTTTCCCAAAAGTTAGATTTGTTCATCTCTTTACCCTTTCAATAATAATAAGCACAATTCATGTACTCATCTCACCCCCCACCCCCTCTCCTACTCCATCTCTTTAAATTCCTCAAGTACATCACAATTTAAAAAAAATTATTGGTAAGGAATAAAATTATAAGTTATGGAGTCTCAATAATGATTTTTTACTTGCCGCCCTTTGTTACTCTGCCCTTTAGAATTTGCAGCTTCACATGTAAATAATATTTTGTTTTGAAAATATTCACCAAACAAGAAGACAACTGATTTGAAATAGCTGATGTGGTTCTCCATAAAGTTGATTGATTTTTTTCAAAATGAAGAATGTTACATGGGGGAATTGAAAATATTAATTGTTTAATAGGTTCACTTGTCATAAATTTCTATGAACTTATAAAAACCATGCAGAGATATAGCAGATAGTACAAACTCTATGCCATACAACAAATCTACCAAGATATGAAATATATCTGAAAATTTACAAACTCTTAAGAGATGAATGAAAGATTTCTCTAGAATCATAANTGAAAGATTTCTCCAGAATCATAACTCGTGAAAATGAAACTAGTAAAAGAGATGGTTGGTTTTTTCCCTGTGTTGAGTTGGTTTCTGGTTTCGATGCCAACAATTTCCTGACTGATTATTATGGAATTATGTGACATAAACTTCAATTACGGTTGAGGACAAATGAAATAGCATTGTCTTAAATGTAAAAAACAAAACTTGAGATATTCTTGGCTTGTCTCTAATTTATTTAGTTTTTCTACCAATGATCAACCACAGACCTTATTTTAAAGATCATGATATGATATTCAACTACTTGAACTAGAAACTACACTGGAGCCTCTTTAACTAGAAATTCAAGGGAAAGGATGTAAGTTTTGAGATAATGAGTTTTTGAGTTATTGAGGACTTCGAGATAAGGAGTTTTTAACATTATTAATTTCGTCTTATAAAGGCATATGCTATTCTAGTCATTAGAAAATAAAAAATTTGACTTATAGAGATTTATTTTATAGAAATACAAAAAAATATATATTACAGAAAAAACTCAGAAATATCCTTTCAAAATCTAATTAAACAAAGAAATGAAACCACCCAAACATTGAGGAGAATAGAAAGACAAAACCATAAGGATATATTGAAATTAATAGAAGAAGAATTCCACAGAACACAATCGAGAGATTATTACAAAATCTTAAAAAAAAACTCCAAAAATATGAATCCCTAACCCTACTAATGAAAGATGAAAATGGTAGCCTGGCCCATAACAATGAAGACTGCAAAAATCCTGGCTATATACTTAAATGAACTCCTGAATTGCAAGGAACTGACAGAACTCCTTAATTTGGACTTCAACACCCCAATAAAAATACCACCAGAAAACATCAATCCCCCCCACAATAAAAGAAGTTTATCAAGCACTGGATGAGATGAAAAATTACAAAGCATCACGAGAGGATCAGACCTTTGTAGAGACCTGGAAATATGCAGGTAGATCAGCAAAAATTGCTTGTCAACATCTGAATTTAAGAAAAACTACCAGAGTAATGGACAACAGCCATCATCCACCTACTCCACAAAAAGGCAGACTAAGCAGACCCTAACAACTTCAGGGAAATCTCACTCCTAGATATAACATAAAATTGTTTCACGAATCATCCTCAACAGAATCAGGTTGCAACTTGAGAAAGAACTAGGAGAATACCAGGGAGGTTTCTGATCCTGAAGGAGCTGTCCTGAACAGATCATGAGTCTCAAGCTGATAATGGACTACAACAGGAAGAGGAACATAGATATGGTGATAACATTTATAGACTTAAAAAAACCTATGACTATATCAACAGGGAGTCTCTGCTAAACATTTTATGACACCTTGGACTGCACCCCAAATTTATAAACATGATAAAACTGACCCTCACAAATACCAAGTTAAAAGTGAATTTCAGGGGTGAATTGTCAGAACCATTTGATATCAAAACAGGACTATGCCAGGGTGATGGACTCTCATCTTTACTGTTCAACTGTGCTCTGGAAATAGTAATGAGGGAATGGTTTAAGAAATGCCCCCCAAAAATTAAAATAAGCAGAGAAATAAAATAAAATTGCCTTGGTTTTGCCGATTTGACATTACTAGCAAATGACTTATATCTCTGTTTTTGCTTAATCTCAGAACTTCAAAACATTGCAAATAAAATTGGCCTCTTAATACCATTTGAAAAAACAAAAATTATACCCTAAAAACCAACATCATGAAAAGAAATAAACATAGATGATAATAGAGTCAAAATTGTAACCCAATTCAAATACCTCGGAGAGATAATAACAAATAACCTAAATGAAAATCCCTCAGTCCAAATAAGAACAAACAAACTAGCTGAAGCACAAAAATTAACGTGGGACATTTACAGAAAAAAATGCCTATCCATAAACGCAAAAATTAAACATTACAATACAGTTATAAAACTGGAAGACACTTGTGCAGCAGAAACACACTTCCACCTAAACAGACAATCGAAAACTGATAAATTACAGAAGATCGAAAGAAGAATTGGAAGAACCTGCATGAACAAAAACTAGAAAGACTGACTGTGGCAGATATTGCCCAACAAAGTCGTGTACAAAGAATTGGAACCCATTACTGATACCATGCGTAAGAGGAGACTGGGATTCTTTGCACACATAATGAGAATGCAGGATTTGAGATTTCAGAAACAACTGATACAGTACAACCTCAAGTCAAAACATACCACAACAGGATGCAGGTGGATTAGAGAAGTCAGAGAAGATTTGAAGGAAATTGACCTTACACTAGAAGACACCACAGATAAAAACAAATTAAAAACCAAAATCAAGAATATCCGCTTCACACTCACAAGAAACAGTCGCAGACCAAATATTTTCAACACAAGAAAGATCTTGAAGATCAGAGCATATGAAAAAGTATTGGGAGGACCAAAAGGCCCAAACAGAAGACTAGATAATGGACGGACTAAAGTGATCCTATGTGGTTAAAAAAGAGAAGAAGAGATTTATTTTACTACATTTGTGTTGTACATAATTACATGTATAAAGATTATTTTATGTTAAAGGAACAAATTGAAAATATGCATGTATAAAAAGAAATCTGTAATCTTCTTTTGAGTCAAGGAATTAACACATTCCTTGTTGATTGTATTTTCGATTGCAAACAATGCACTAAATATATTGTCCTCGATATCACTACATCTTTCAATGAAAGTACGAAATCGTGTTTTGGAATTGGTTATTGACAACAACGAAACTATTGCTTGGAGTTAGTTTTGTGAAAAGAATTTCGATTTGTAGGGGTCGCAAAGTTTACATACTGTTTTTTTTTTTTAGTTACAGTGTGCTAGATTTGCAGTTCGAGGTACAGAGCATGATATGTATGAATAGTACATCGTAGGGAAATCATATTCAGATTGAGTTATAGTGTCTTAATAACTTGAGTTGTAGGGTTTTTTGTACAACCAACAGAAGGGAATGGTAAATTTTCATTTTAGAGAGGATTTCGAGTTAAAGAGATTCCACTGTAATTTTCTTTTGAAGAAGCTTAATAAAATACTTTATACGTGGATGGATTTTAAGAATTCACTTTTTAATAATTCTTGATACAAATCTTCAATTAGAACTTGTCTAATTGCAGAACTATGCAGAATTTATGATTCTGCAGTTTGGTTTCCATACTATGAAATATACTTTTTTTAAAATAAAAAAATATTTAAAAATTTTACTTTATCATTATCATTGTCCAAAATTCCTACCTACACTTCACTTCCTTCCCATCTGTGACATATTTTTCGTCCTAATGCTATTGAGTTCATGAAAGAAATGAATACTGTTTCTTCGTAGAAACAAAAATTGTGATATAATTTATTCCCCTGGTACTTGTCTGGTGCTTGTTGAATCCTTCTTTTGATTTGTGACCTGTATAGTCTGCTTCTTGCTGCATGTGAGACTTATTGGTGAAGTGTGCAACATTCTAGTTAGATTTTTGGTCTCTAAATTCTAAATTGTATTTGTTTCCTTCGAGTACTATGTATACAATATTTAATGTACTTATACTTTTCTTTCTGTAAGATATTAAAAATACTGTTCTTACACTATGTCCATCATTAAAGTGAACATTTATGCAATGAATACATGACATGGAAGATTCAGCTTTTGTAGATTACATTAGATCACAAAATTGTGGTTTTATGTTCCACTATTCTAAGACATAGACATTGCTTGGTGGAAATTTTTTTAAAAAAAATAGTACTTAATATTTTGCTTTATATATGCTTTAAAAATGATATAAAAATAAATTAGTACCTTGCTGTATCCTAAAACTCACTTTATTTGCTTTGACAGTGTCATGACGTCTATTCTGGATATCAAGTTGAGTACAAACGACAGATTTTTATTTGACAGTTTCACTATATTCGTCGCAGCACCATACAATCATCTGTGTGAAAGAAATTCAACGTAACTACGCCAGATCATAGATCATTGAAGAAGGGGGTGCAGGACTTTATTGTACAATCCTTAATGTTGTGAAATAAAATAAATTTTGATTTCTAAATATGATCAATACATGATGATATAATGATTGTGGTGTTTAGTTTTTTTGCTGGAAATGTTCTGGTCATTACACTTATTACTGACTTGAACTTTAGTAATTAACACCTTTCTTGTCCACTTATGTTTAGCTACCCAATTCAGCGTGTTTCCCTTTTTAAGGTGCATTCTTCACTTGAGCTAATTTTATCAAAGAAAGAAATAGAGAGAAATAATGAGCCTCGAAAAATCTTGATGAAAACCCTTGAAGGAGACAAGAGATTGGAAATAACTTCTAGTTCATGGATATTTTTAGTATTAACTCTTGGAGGATAAATTTGTCTGTCCTCTAATAGAATGCATATTATTTACAATACAATCCTGTATGGTCACTATCTAACTGCTAGTATTATGCTGGATGTAAATTTTGCTGAATTAGATTTATTGTCCTTTTGGATTAAGCTCTTTTTATTGTTTGTAAATGAAAATTATNTGGATTAAGCTCTTTTTATTGTTTGTAAATGAAAATTATAACCAGTTGTTCTTATTTTGTTTTACTTTAAAGGAGTTGAAATAATCCTTAGTCTTCTTGAGGAATATTAGACTTGTGTGTGTTAAAAACTATTTGTTATAAGGCTCTATTTTGACTTCATTGAGCAAAATGAGTAATTTTAACTCGTACGGCTCTTGTAATGTTTAATTCAGTTTGTTAAAGATTATTTTCCAAAATATTTATTTTTGTTTGTAAGCATTAATTGTTTAGTTATTACCTTCTTTTTGTTCCTTTACTTTAAAACTCAAGACTCTACTGATGTATTTCATTAATTTACAGTTTGCCAGAACCAGGAGGATGCAAAGGAAACTTCTCAAAGTGTATCTGGAGGTCCAAAAGTCAACACCAATAATACTCCCTCAAATGGCAAGAAAAAGAAAAATAAGGGAAACAATAATGAGGCAAATCAGCCTAATGCACCAAATACTTCAAAGAATAAAGTACAACAGAATAATGGCAAGAATACTTCGAAAAATTCCAGTGGGAATCAGCCTGCAACAAAAAGTAATGCAGGAAAGCAACCACAATCGGCAGCAAACAAATCGGTCGTGGAGAAAGTGACAAAAACTGTTCCTCCTGTCAACCAACAAATGGGATCTTCTGCAGCTTCCCACTTGAACGGAACTATAAAAGCTTTGAAATCTCCTGCTCCTATTAGTGCAATTCGTTCGAAAATAGAAACCAGCAGCAATAACAATAATAATTCGTCTCGATCATTCAGTCTGGAGAATTTGAAACTTCCTCCTGGCATTACCATCACTAAGGTGGATGGTCCTACAGCAGCTGCCGCAGCTCAGAGAAGAGCTCAAGTGAAGGCCCAAGACAATCCCAAAGTTCAGACTTCAGTCGCACCCAGCTCAACGACCATTATCGCTGCACCAACCGGATTGGGCAATCCTGCAAGAATAACTGGATTTGGGCAAGCAGTTAATGGTTCAAATGTGATAGTGGTGGATACTGGAAGAATGAAAGATGATCTGAGTGGTAGTAGTAGTAACTCAAAAGGTAGGTAGATATCGTTGCTTAGGAATTATTTTCTTGAACTTTTTTGTGGTGGTTTTCTTACCTATAGTGTATTCTACCTAATGTCATTAAAACATGTTTTCACTTTCTAATTATTCTTACTTTCTGATAATTAGTCATATCTTTCACTGCGATTAGGTAAAAGTACACTCCAAAATGATAGTTTAAATCATTTCCTTTCCAGTGGTGAAGAATTTTTATACCCTTACAGGGCAAAATTTTTAATTAATTGACTTTAAATTACTATGGGGTTATATGGAGAAATTTTTGCAGGCTTTTTTTTTATATCTCCTGACACAATTATTACCTTAGATAGTGAAATGACGATAAGATATTCATACGTTATGTGGCATTGAAAAGAGTAAATCACCAAAAACTGCGGGAAATACAGTTCTATCGGAAAACGCTGCAGTATCACATGACTGAAGATAATGTGATCCTCGTGAAAGAAGGAGTCGAACAAAAATCTAAATTAATCTCTAAGATTTTAAGTACCAAAATAATTGTCCAAATCCAAGAATAAAAGTCATTATAGCAAATTATGAATTAATTAGAACTCCTTCAGTGAATATCTCAAAGTTTTGTGAATAGTTGACAACTAGACTTCATTCAACGCAGATAGTGTAATTGTGAAGAGTGTAGTGAAATAGCCTGTAATATTATTAAGATTTGTACTTGTTTTTGCAAATTGGTGCCATAGGAACCTGCCCTAGAAGTTTCTCAATGGTTCATATGTATGCGGGCAAATACAAGTTTTCTTTAAATGGCCCGTGAATCAATGTGTAGGTGTGATACCTTCAATGTTCAAGGAGCAAATTCTTATTGAGGCTCCAAGAGTCTTGCATTCTCTACCATCACAGGCAGAGACAATTGGTTGTTTAGCCTTGTTCACTTGTTCATGTACACAAGCTCGGGAGATTCCAGGATAGTCCAGGCTGCCTCCGTTGATTGCTTGCTAGCACCACCCAGGGGACCTGTGTGACTTAAAGTATGTCATGGGCGCGAGAGTGAGGACAGGATACAATAAAACTGAAACAATGATATAATATAAATGGAGATTATGATTGTGGTGAGGAATATCAATAGATGGACCACGTGGTGTACCTCTGGGAAACGCGAGGACTTCCTTTGCGCCACCCCTTCTGCAGTAGAATGGATTCGAGAACTGGATCTGCAGCTGTGGCACATTGAAGGGAGGGACGTTATCCAGTCGAGACTTTGTTAATTCTGTATTCAGTGCCTTGATATTATTTTATGTTGTATTTTAATAATTTATTTTATAATCCTTGTATTTGTTGTGTCCATGCCGTGACTAATGTTGATGTGCAGAGTGTGTGACATCATATAAATAAATAAACAAGTGTTAGTGTGAGTCGTTCCTCGTTGTAGATTCAATTTGGTTGTGCGTGGAACGTTACCTTATTCTGCTGAACTCACAATGTCCTCTGTAATTTTCTGGGCGCTATTTGTCTCTGTATTTAATTGTGTTTTTATTTCTTGATGTATTTATTTTAAGTAAATGAATTAGTTTCATTTGTATTAAAAGTTTAAATGTTTACTTGATGTTTTCAATGTATCATTCTTTATTGAAGAATATTTATTATTTTATTTTATTAAAATAAACCCCATATACTGAAATAATGTTACAATTTTGTTGTAGAGCTTAAACAGCTAGTTACGTCATTTGTAATAATTACTACGTTTTTTATTTGTTTAAGTCAATCAGTTAAAGTTTGAGGATATACCATATCGTCACTTGTTTAAGACAACCTATTGTAGGAAAATACTCCTCTAAGTGAAATAATGGAGATAGTTTTCACCCAATGTCTATAAGGGACACTATCATGATACACTTTCAGATGTGAGATTTTTTTAAATGTAAAGATAAGAATCTCTTCTATGTTCTAAACAGTATTTCTCAGGTTTTGCAATCTCATTTTACATTTTGAGAAATTTGTAGAGCACAAGTGCTATTTTACAAGAATATTTGTAATATGGTCTAGAAATGAAGTAACTTTCATGGGAGAAGGTAATTTAATGTTGAGTGGGACTCGCTCCAGATTTTTTTCTGTTTCTTTTTCCTTCGTAGAATATTCTTAGTTAGAAAATAAAGAGCAATAAAAATACTTAAAATAAATTTTAATTTCATGACATCCTGAAGCTAAAGAGTTCTTTCATGGTCTTCACTATTACCATTTGCACCTTTTACTTAATGATGAATCAATTGCATTAGTGACAGGAAATAAAAAGTAGGTTGTTAGATAAAGTTTAGGAAGTTTTATTTTATTTTTTTCAAAGGGAAGAATTTTTTCTCTACTTGGAGGAAGGGTATTCTTTAAGTCTTTTTTCTGGTCAATGACATGAATGTGCTTTTACACAATCTCACTTCTGTTAACAGACGCGATGCCTGATTCCACCCAGAATTCTGCTGGTGCCGGGAAGAAGAAAAAGAAGAAGAACAAAACTGGTTCAAATAATGATAATAATAATTCTTCTAGTAACGTAGGGAAGCAACAACAGCAGCAGTTGTCGAATTCAAATGGGAAGCAAACAAATACTAATGGAAAAGGACAAAATCAGAACTTTCAAAATGGTTCTGTGAACAGTTCTAAGTCTCATGTTGCTTCTATGCAGTTTCAACCGAAGGCATCAAATGCCAAAAGCAATTCCTCTGTATCTCAATCGGCTATTATTAAGGTGAATGGCTCGATGGTGACCATTAGGAATTCGGCGCTACAGCAAGCCATGACAGGTGCTGGGCCGAGGATTTCGCATGTGAATGGGCAAGTGGATGTGCAAGTGAACGGTGAATTGTCGGAGAAGAATGTCGGTTCTAAAGGCGGTAAGAAAAATGTAGCAAATGTTATTAACGGAATGACCAGTATAAAAGGGAAAGAGAACAATGCTGCTCGTTACGTGAATTCTGAGAGTGGTAATCCTCGCAGAGGAAACCAAGGAGATGGCAACCCAGTGAATTGTGGAAAGCAACAAAACGGAAAGCTAGTTCCCAATGGAATACACCCTGAAGATGGCAAGTTGAATGTACGGGGAGGAAATTATAATGGGACAATATCACAGAGGTCACATCCTCTTCAGCAACAGATGCCCACTTTAAATAAAAAAAGCCATTCGCAAGAGACTAATTTGCATAACTCCAACTCTTCACGAACTGTTATTCATACACAAACTGCAGTTAGAGAGGCAATGGCGGCTGCCGCTGCTGCGACAGAAGCTAAGAAGAAGAAAAAGAAGAAGAAGGGAGGAGGTGGTCAAGGCCACGCTGATGATTGGAACCTTGTTGGTGAGTTCATCAGGAGGGTTATTTCAGTGTTTTATTTAGAAGATTGTTAAGTGTTAAAAATATTATTTATCATTGGTTATGTAAGGATATATGCCTGTCACTCTACAGTAACTCTACTTTAAAAGACTACAATAACCTACTACAAAGAGGTATTAAATGATTTTAAAAAAATTTCTTGAAATCATTCAGTGGCTGTTTTTAGAGTAATAATTCATACATTTCTTTGATTTTCCTCATTTATCAGTCTGCATTGTTCTGTCTTCAGAAGGTACTATCGACTTGTCACTTTTTCAATATCCATGTTTTACTTTTGGAGACAAAAAAACAATTTTTTCTGCTTTGGTCCACTGCTAGAAAATTAGTTTACTAGGAATGTATATTCAGTCTCAAGTACAGCAAAAAGTATTCAACTGTGAATGCGCAAGATATGTAGTTAGGTTATGTTAATGACTGGGAACATGCAGCCCCAGTGAAAGGTGGGATCTTAACTTCCCACATTATGGATGCTTAAATAAGCTTTGCAATATACGAGGATGTGATTCGCAAAGGATCATTTTATTGTGTTTGTAGTCTCCACCCTATTAAATGTGTTGTAGATACACAGGATCCCAGACCACCAGTCCCGGCCTTTCAAAAATCAGACAAACAATTTTGCTGAGAATCTAGAAATAGGTGTTTTTTGGTCTATCAAATGACAGTGGGCTACTTTCCAAAAATAAACCGGGGACAGCGAGTGTTGAGGGCAACTTCAAAATTTTCAAAGGAAAACCTAGGTTATTATTTCTTACCTTTTTAACTATTAATGACTATTATTCATGGTGATTTTATTCATTCACTCAAGACACGTCAAAATGTAGGCATAAACTGTTACACTGACTGTAATGGAATTCTTATATGTGGTATGAATTTAGTATCTCAATTTCCTTATTGAAGCATTATCTGCAATGGGAGATGAGGGATTCATTTTCAAATCTCAAACTTGCTTGAAATATAACTGTTCATGAATAATAATTGTTTATTTATGTATGTTTGGTGCTATTAAATACATTTCCTATGTCAATTTCCCAAGAATTTGATTATGAGAGTTAGAACTGAAGTATGAAATTTAGAGTAGTTGATGTAATGTATTTGGTTTTAGTTCCATCTTATATATAACAAAGAAATGATTCAGAGAAAAGTTAGTCCTATTTCTATAGAAAAAAACCCTGTAAAATAGTTGGTTTTCCATACAAAATTATTAAGTTATCCCATCCCTCTGTCCTCCTATTTAGGAAGGCCATCCAAAATCAATTGATAGAGAAAATAAGAGAAAGTTATTTCAAATATCAAGATTCTCTGAAAATATTATAATTCATAAGAGGACTGAATGAATGGTCTAGGACGTTCTGTATAGACTTTCCAAAAATATCAACAGGATCTCTATCTCATACTTTGCATTCAAAGAGCAAATCCTTTCTTTTGCTGCCTGCAAGTGAAAGGACATTTCACATCTGAATTTTCATCATACGTTGGGGGACACAACTTGACTATTAATCTGTACGGTGAGAATCATTATTTTATGTGGATTTCCAGTGAAAGAATGTACATAACAACATAAAAACATATTTTTATAATAATAAATGTAAATTTTGTTTAAAATAAAGAAAGTACTGTTTAATATTCCATGCAAACTATGAGAATCAAAATATTGTGTTACTAATACATCAATATGGCACATTTATTTGATTCGATGGGCTACATTTTGCCAAACCCCATCCTGTGCCTGTCTGATGGATCGAAAATCACTAAGCCCATGGCACAAAGGCCAAGACAAGTTGCACAGCGCTGAGTTAGACTGATATTTCGATGTTTTTGTTAATTATTGTTTATGAGTGTTTTAATAAATATGTTCTTCCTTTTTTTCTTTTCAGAAAGTGTATTTGCTCCCAAAGATATTGACCTGGAAAATGGTGACATTGATGATGACGAACGAGAGCTGGAAGCTTTTAAACGATTCTGTTTCAATTCTGTCCCTCCCAAGAGGAAAGAGAAGGTTCATTTGAATATTAAGGATATAGTTCTTAAAAAGAAGTCGTCTGCAATCGGATGCAGTTAAAAAGAGTGATGTAGTTTTGTGATAAATTCTTTGTTCTGTGTAAGAAAAGCAAAAGCCAGATCTTGATTCTGGGCGTCAGCCAAACTCATCATGTCAGACTGCTTTGCTCTATTGTAATGTTTTTATTTTATACTGTAAATGATGAAGAATTTTGTTTTATTTATGTTCCTCAGTTGAATTTGAGCAACTGGTGTTCCATTGCAAAAAATAGACTTTATACATAGTATGAGTTCAATTAAAGAAATGTAGTGTAAATAACCAGAGATGTTTATTTTTCCTTCTCTCACTTAAATGAATGTACAAATGTTATTTTATATCCTTTTGTGTATATCAATCATAATTTTTATCTGACTATTTTGTGGAGGTATTTGGATTTTGTTATCACTTTGAAAACTTGAAAATAGATATTCTGACATTCATTGCCTTGATTATTAAATATTTTGTAAATTAAGTTAAGTTAATGGTTAATTTTGCCCAGCACTTCGTTTGATGAAGTCCTATTACATTTTTGGAGGGTTATTTTGTCTACATTATCTTGTGAGAAATGTTTATTGACATTTACAGTTGATAATTAATAACAATTTGAATATTATGATAATGATTCTAAGCCAGAACATTTTCTTATTTTGTTCAAATTTTTCTGTAAAAGCATTTTTACATTTATGACGACTTAACTCTAGATGATGATTAAGGGCAGAGTTGGTGAGAGTACTATTACTCGTTTATTATTACACTAACTGATGACCTGGCATTGCTCGGAATTCTTTTTCTTGTTAGGCCAACAAACAGTATCTGCGGAGGTCGAAATTTTGCTTCCAAAGCAAGTCACAATGGTGGCAGTGTGCCTACACCATTTGATTAAAATGTTTTTAAAACCTAAATCATCCAACAAAATTTTATCATTTAAAGATGCTTTAATCTTTGTTAAATGCACAAAACAAAAACACTATTATTTGATGATTTATTTTTTCCTTCTTAAATTCTCTTAAATTGAAGTACATTAACACTACTATTTTTAATAACATTTTTTCAAAACCTTTGTAGATAGACAAATGCAGTCACACACTGTTTTATAAAACTCTTTGAGGGAACAATATTGCCATTCGTTCTTGTCATTTATCTCTAACTGTTTACACAGCGTAAGTGAATATGACTGAGATATATTCCCCCCTGACTTCATCGACATTTATATTCATCATCATTTTCTATGTTTCTTTTCCCACATAAAAATAAAAATTAACCTATGTTCATCATGAACATCATAACTATCTCCTTGCTAAGTTTCATCATGATTGGTTCAGTGACTTAGTTGTGTTTAAGTAACAAACAGACAGGCACGCTTTCGCATTACTCATTTATATATTAGTATGGATTTATGATGACTGAGGGCAGAGTTGGTGAGAGTACAATTACTCATTTATGAGACTTCCAGATAAATTAAGAAATGTATGTTATAACATTAGGTTTTCTTTGTGTTTTATTATTATTAATGTCGTTAAAATGTGTACCTTATTGTTAGATGGTTAGATGTCCCCTCTAACGAGTAGGTTATTGTATTTCAGCTCATCCAGACCATGATACCCACCGGTACAGAAAATCAATTCTGTATATCGAGAAAATCAATTCTGTTACTATCATTTATTTACAAACATACAAATTTATTCCTGCTTCAAACAAAAGCCAATTTTTATAGGAATCTGTTTTGCCATTTTTAGATTTCTGAGGCTATTTATGTAGCTAAATATTTTTTGTAGGTTAACCTCAAAGAATAGAGAATATTTAAAAAATAATGGAATCTATGACCTTTTGACTGCTAATTAATATACCAGTTACCCAATTTAATAATAATAAATTTATTGTCAAAAAACAGTACAGACTGCGTATTTGTAAGATTATTTTCTGGATATTTTTTTAAAGTTTCACATAACTTCAACAACAAAAGTTTACTGTCAAGTTCGCTCATTTGCCTTGTACCTAAGGCCGTAATGGCCTGTAGACTTAGATTGCAAATTGCGTGGACGTGCAAAGAGGTGACCTTGTCGATGTCGCGTAGCCTGTTGAACGAGTGCACGAATGCGGTAGATTCTTGATCCTTTGATGTCCGAGAATTTACTGACAATACATGGAAAAGGACGGCCCACCCTGCGCAGCAACGAGCTGTCGGTTCTGGTGGTGCCAGTACAAAATTATTTCTAGAAATTGCAGTGTTCTTGGGGTGTTTTGTTATGGATTTAGTCATTTTTTGTTATAAACTGATTTATTTTATTACCTAGTAGAATTCTTAGTAATTTGGTTTTAAAATTTGTATTGAACATTTGTGTTTATTTCAAATTATTTATTGAAAACCAATATTTATGAGAAAAAGTGCCTGATTGACTGGTACTTGACTAAATACAATACACAAATTTGTAGTCAGATATTGAAAATATGAGCAGTATTGTTGTAACAGCGACATTGTAAAACAATCAGAAGAGCAGTTGCGGTCGGGACGATTCCCTCTCCACCACTCTACATTTCCCTATTGTCTCCTGTGACGTCATGTTCCCTCTCTCCTACCCTCCTCTCTTACTCTTGTCTCCTGAGATGTTGATTACCAAAAGAGTGCAGCCGTACTAGGAATTATGCCTAATAGATTCTGCGGGATTTGAAACGCCTGATGGGAAGGATGTTTGAATTTCGGACTTGTGAGTTTGCTCGACACCTGTTACTATTGTATGGTTATTTGTAGTAAAAAAAATGAGTAATTTAATAATGTTGGGTTTTTTAAATTTCCGTGTAACATGAAAATCTATAACTTTTATTCTCTCAATCAGTAATGGGATGGAATACAAAAAAAGAAATTGAGAGAGTATAGTTTTGGGTGTTACATTTTCAAGTCGGTATTTTTTAATATTTTCCTAGTTATTATATGTAACTAGGTGAATTAACTTGGCGATACCCTAGAGGATAAGTTGGTTATATAGTGAATGATGACGATCAGCTTGGTGACCCCACTCTGCTGGTGGTATGGTTGCTTTGGTTATGTACCCCTTATAATTTGTACTTAAACAACACTGGAAGTGACTGTTTCAATGATATTAAGAACTATGAATTCAACTCCCATATCGGTTGTGTTCCATTACTATTATGTAGGGGTATTACTACCGTATTTACCCGAATATAGTCCCCCCCCTTGTTTTAGGAGGCAAAATAAAGAGAGAAAAATGAAGTTGAGTAAAATCAATTTTCTGAAAAGTCTTTCTGAAGGGAAATGCTCATTCAAAAATCCGTGTGAAATGGTTGGCTCTGGTAAGTATAATCAAAAGTACCTGAAAAGCTAACTGATGCTTTAAATAAATAAACAAACTAAGTAAATTAGTTTATTGTACTCCACGTGGTCATACGCAGTGTGTACTGCTTTTTTGACAAATTTATTTTATTATAGATTCAGTTCAATTTCTCTTGACATCGCCAGATTCACGGGGACTTGGGCTCTACTTTGAATTCTCGTTCTGCTGCCTTAGAGTGTGTGTGTGTGTCTGAGCATTATTTAGAACTCGCAGTTTGATGTTAGCGTCGAAGCATCTTTGATCGCCCAGTGAGGTGGGGGTTTTTCTTCACACCTCAACATCCAGACTGACTCCCAGACCTACTCAGCCTGCTGTAAAGGGTTTACCCTGGGGTCAAACCGGTAGGAGCGAGATGCTGACAGCGTGCCGAGGTCAAGTAATTGCGGAGCCGTATCCTTCGGGGCCTGTTCAGGGATAGTTTGACTTTGATTTCACTATAAACTAACAAATACAGTTTTTCTTTGGTTATATTTTCTCTGAGTAAAGACGGAGTCTTACATGACAAAGTACATTATTTACTTTGTATATCATCTTTGGTGCTCCGTATACTTTCTTACGGTGGAGTACACTACCTTAATCCTTGCAGGTTTATTCTGGCTTTATCTTATCTACGTTCAGATAGGTCCCCAGCATGCCTTTCATGTTACTGTATGACAGTTCTATGGTTAAAATATATTTAATGAAAGTTATATTTCGAAAGTATTTGGAGTTTGAAAAAGAAATGGATCGCGGTCTGAACACTGCTGAAGAGTCTGATGTCTAACGATTTCCGTTGCTTCGTCATTCATATTTTCTGCCCCTCTCCATATTTCTTCCATGTCTCCGTTTTGGACCACCCAGATTTTCATGCTAGTCCTTCTCTTGGTAATCGCGGAGTAACCAAAGTAAGATATTCTGATGGTAAACACAAGACAAAACTTTTGTTGTACACCATATCGTGTTCTAATGCAGTTATGTATACTTTTACAATACATATGTTTTACACTTGCCAGAACTACGTGAAGTGCTGTCCAATAAAATTGCTAGGTCATCAAGGCAGTTCCAACGGCTTAAACGTCAAATTTGCATGAAATACGACAGTGTACGATATGCATATCATAATAAATCATGGTTGTTTCTGTCGTTTTGCTTCTCTGTCATAGTCATCGCTTACAAGCTATGTTACGTAACGCAACAAAATATATACTGAAACCTTGCCGAAGTACGTATCTATGAATTAAAAATGAATCAAGTAAATTGGATAAGTGATAAGTGTACTAACGGATAGACAGACGATTTTATAGTCTGTAAGGATACCAGTTACTACATAAAGTTTCATTCTGAATGGCTTCTTAGGTTGCTCTATATATGAGGCAGCTGATTGTTGAATGCAAATAAGATATAATTAACACTAGACGGACTCAAAATCTAGAAGATCATTGATGGTGCTCCATAGAAGTCTAGACGCTGTCATGTACATCTGCGTTTTGAAGTTGTCGTTCCGAGAGGATGTGAAAACACGCGGACCTTGCAGATTGTTGTCTGCTATTCGTGAAGTGTGTCCCGCGCTTCCTACCTCTACTGAGACCCGGGGCAGAAGTCTTTTAGGAGGCTCCATCATCAAATAAAGTTTTTGGCCCCTCTGGTGGCTAAGGTGTTGGCGTGCTTGCTCATCACCATGTCATCCCGGGTTCAGTTCCCGGTGGGGTCAGAAAAAAATATTGTTGCTTTTTCACACGAATATCCCAGTTCATATGGCTGTGACTAGTAAAAAGAAAAACCTTCCTTCCTCTATTCAGCTCCCCCTCGTATCAATAATTCTTAACTATTACTAACTACTTCTACTAACAATGACTGACCACCCAACTCCTACTCCTATCGCTACATGTAGATCAGCTTCAATAGCACACAACAAATGAAACAAAAGTGTTTGCTTGGGAACAAGAGCATATCGATCGCACTAATTCATTAAAAAAATCGGCATGAAACTTTGAGATTTATTTAAAAATAATGTGAACTATTCCTATAGCAGAGTATATGTTTTGTTCTTTACGTATTTTCCATTATTATTGCTGAAGCGTCCGTCCGTCCGCCCCCTCCTCTCCCCCGCTCCTGCCTAGGTTCGCTTCTGATCCCGCGGACTTGTAATCGTATTATTTTGACGAAAGTGAAGTTGAAGGAAGGTCGTAAATTTCCCGTTGAGGAACGTCGCCTGCGTAACATATGTTTTATCGTGACGCTTGAGTTGGGATCGTTCGAGTGAAGGAAGTCCGTGGTATAACGGAGTCGCTTTTCCTCCTTATCTCTTCTGCGTCAACCGTCCGACACGCAATGATATGACGTTGGAAGAAATGTCAATCAATTTTTTCATTCATTTGGGCTTAGAAACTAGTCATTTCTCTGGAATCTCTTCAACCAGCATTGCACATAAAAAAGAGTGACCACTCCACTGTTTAAGGAGGACTTTTTATTCCATTTTAGTCTCCTTAGGCTAGGAACGCTAAAAGTGTGTACAAGCTTTGTCATTTCGTAAAAACGACATTTCCTTTCATTTCTTTCACAAAAAATACTGAACGGAAATATGCAAAAAAACAAACAAACATTTGTCGGTGCTAACTGATTCGTTCTGCGGCGCAGCAGGGGTAAAAAGGGGAGAGACAGCTAAAATTTTGACTTCCCTTTCTCACAATTCCGGGAATTTTTTTATAATATATAATTTATCTCCTCCCCCCCCCACCACACACACAAACAGACACATTCAGTTTCAATTCCCCATCGCCACCACTGGTGACTGACCACATGGGACGAGGAACACGGAAATGACGATAATAATTATCTTAATCGCAGATGAAATCCTGGAACACTCCTCGTATGCTGCGTCGTTCAAAATCATTCAGCATTTAATTAGAAAACTGTTTTTGCCTACTTGGGTTCCATAAAATTTTAATCCCTCTGTATTTTTCTTTTCATTACAGTTTTGAGAATACAATAATTAAGAATAGGACANACACAAACAGATACATTCAGTTTCAATTCCCCATCGCCACCACTGGTGACTGACCACATGGGACGAGGAACACGGAAATGACGATAATAATTATCTTAATCGCAGATGAAATCCTGGAACACTCCTCGTATGCTGCGTCGTTCAAAATCATTCAGCATTTAATTAGAAAACTGTTTTTGCCTACTTGGGTTCCATAAAATTTTAACCCCTCTGTATTTTTCTTTTCATTACTGTTTTGAGAATACAATAATTAAGAATAGGACAAAAAAAGTTTTTAAATTCGCTTTTTTTTCTTAATTTTAAATAATTTGTCATCTCGAATTATTGTATTCATTTTCTTTTTGTTGATCAATATGTTGAAGTTATAAGGTTGATGGAATATGATGTAATTATCTGACTAGAACCAGAATGATGATCGGACAAGCAGCTTCGAATGGAGAAGTAGAATTTATTTTCGAATCTAATGTAGCGAGTACTGAGTAAATGCATCGGTCGTATTCGTTTGGAGAATGATCGAAATCATTCTTGATGGGTAGAATCATTGGGATGCAAAACCATTCAAGTATGGTGTAATTCATGGCACAATTTTCTTGGTATCTCTTAAGATACCGGAGAACGTGCGACAGAGCCTCTCTTAACCGGTCTGGCCGTGACCGAGACCCTGGCCGGTTAGGGCGGTAAACATGGTCATCTGTATATTAACAAAGAACTTAGGTAAAACATATGTACGTGTAATGCACATCTTTTGATAATAGTTGAGCTATGATCATATACCTATGATATACGTTCTCGTCGAGAGAACCTATGTCATATTTTGGATAATAGATCGTGTAATACAGGCATTCCCAGTTTGACCGGTTAACCAGAGGTTCCCGTGAAACAGATTTCATCAGGTTTTAACGAAAAAACCAGCGAAGCACATACATAAACAAAAACGAAAAACTTAATTCATAGAAAAATAGAGATATGTACGTATTGATTCAGTAGCGGCGATTGGGAATCAAAAGTGGGGGGACAAAAAAATATTGACAATTTTCACTAACATGACATTTTCTGCATATTTCCACTATGATTTTAATAATGAAATAAATAAAAAAGAAATGACAATCAGTGATTACCACGTCAATGATGGTATAGTATAATTTTTTATAACTCCGTTTTAGACGGTTAAAATGAAATTTTTATCCTTTAAAATAGTGGGGCGGGGCCGCCCCCCCTAATCGCCGACACTGTATTGATTCATAAAATAAGGACTCGGAAGCAAGAGGGAAATCAAACTGGTGGAGTCCTTTCCTCTCTCCCGTTCTGGGCGTCACAACACAAACACACCGCACACCTAACATTGATTGCGTCACCTCGTTCCTCGTTTTACTTTGCAGGACCTTTCCAGGAGAGTTCCATCACGCAATTGATGTCTGAATCACTTCCTGCCAGCGATTACACGCTGAGAGAGAAGAAAAGGGTCGGTCGGTTAAGAGAGATTCCACTGAATATCGATGTAGGGGAGTCTGGGTCTTCTTGGCATAGTTTTCGGGTTTTGATTTATGTATTTTTTGTGGTACAGTGAAATTGAGGCACGTTGATGATATTGATTTGGTATGGTATCATTATTTTGAAATGGTGTTATGTATCCCATGCTTCTCGGAAGTTTGCGTGCTATAAAGTCAGTTGGCATAGTTTCAAGAAAAATGTTGTTTATTATTTCAAAATATCGAAAAAATGTTTTATATTAACCTGGTATTGTAAAAAGAAATGTACCACAAATTTGTCTGAAATGGTTATGGTTACAATTCAACAATAAATGTTGACCTATCGCTTATTTGGACAGACGTTTTCGTCTCTCTCTATAGGAGAATTGTTTTCACAGGTTCACTTTTAGCATCGAGAATTTCACTATACTCTTGCGGAAAATTCTTCATTCGTTGTAAAGTGAAAGAAATGTTACATCCACATACAACAGTTCTGTAGAAAGAGAATTAAACCTTAGTCTCCTAAAATTTGTACTCGTATGCACGGATATAAGTTTGTATTTTTTTTAGCTTTTAGAACACTCCCTAACGGCAATATAAGCATTACATAGTCTATTTAATATTTTAATGAAATGCATTGTGGTATGAGGAAGTAATTAATTATGGAAAGTAGTTACTTCCCGAATCTTTTAAATACATGGTTTTTTTAACTGTATTCAAACATTATTTTAATTTTTGGCAGGTTAATTCTTTACTTAAAATATACATATCTATTAATACGTCTTTTTCGATTTGTGGGATGAGGGTTGAAACGTTATCATTAGTGCAAAAATAGAGAATTATTGAAATTTCGAAAGATTACAAATTTTTCAGGTTTGGTGTAACTTTTCATGTTTGCAGTAGCGGCGATTGGGAATCCAAAGTGTGTGTGTGTGTGGGGGGGGGGAATTGACAATTTTCATTATCATGACATTTTCTGCATATTTCCTCTCAGTAAATTTTAAATAAATAAATCCAAGGAAAGACAATTGGTGATAACCACATCAAGGATGGTGCAATTTTTTAAAATAATTCCCAGTTTTAGACGGTTAAAATGAAATTTTTATCTTTCCTTAAAAAGTGGGAAATTTTTATCTTTCCTGTTTTGTGAATCATCATAACGCAGAAACGGTTTATTAAAGGACAATTCTGTGTATTCGCACAGAGAGAAAAACGATAGAAATTAATCGGGGTGGTTCTTCGAACTTGATTAAGAAAACGTTGATAAGATACCCAATAGCCATTATCTCTATAATGCCTATACCTCAATGTCAATGCCTAGCGCGGATCAGAAGGTGATAGGGAGCCTCCGGAATTAAAGAGTGTTCAAGATGCAACGAATTTATGTTTTAGTGAATTCAGTGGTTGTACTTTGGTTGTCAACTTTGGCATCGGGAGACGTAATGTTCGAAGCGTTCCAAGATAAATACGCGGGTGAGTAACATTTTGGACACGTGTTTTTTTTTCTTTTTTTTTTCGCAAAATCTTTATAAAATTAATTCGACTGAGAAACCTAAACTGGGACAAATATCTTAATTGAAGTCAAGTTGTCACCTATTAACAAAACTCGGAGATGTTCACCGAAGGAGTTCTAGTTAATTAATAATTCGCACTAATGATTTTTACAGCTGGATTTGGAAAATTATTTTGTGAATAATAAATTTAGATTTTCGTTTCACTGCTTCTTTGACACGGATCTCATCATTTCAGTCACGTGATACGGATTCCGTTTCCTGTAAAACAGTATTTTCCTCAGTTTTTGTTGATTTGTTCTTTTCAATGTCGCCTAAAGTGTATGGAAATCTTGATGTTTGCTCTACGTTTGAGATTATTTTTTTTTTCGCTATGTGAAGTTAATAATTGTGTCGGGATACCAAAACTAACAACGGCCCACGAAAGTTTCTCCATATAAACCCATAGTAAATTAAAGTCAGATTATTCAAAATTTTGCGCCGGAGGGTATACAAATTCATCTTCACTGGATATAGGGAATAGTTCGAACCATCATCTGGCCTAGTCTCTTTGACGTCTATAATATCTTAACTACACTTAACGGTACGTGTCAACAAAAAATAAATTTCGGCAATATTTTGAGAAAACGTGAAGGCTAAGTCGCCGCCTATCGAAAAGACATTTATTTCGAATCAGTCAACCACTAATGTTGTACAAAATGTCACGAGTCATCGTTATCTTCAAAGACTTCGTCACTTTTCAAACACATTCCTGCGGAAACGGATGACGTCATGAATAACGTGGAGTACTATTTCCTGTGTTCAAGAAACGTCAACCGGTGTAATGATGCTGATAAGTATTTTTTTTTTGGCAGCTACCCACTTCAATAGTCCTCTTTCGTGTTGTAGAAAACAGGAAAGAACTATACGTTTTCGGGAAATGAGATTCCGTTTAATTACATAACTGGGTAAAAGTCGAAAGAGGAAATAGGGAGTTGTTTATTCCAACGTTAACAGCTTCTTTAATATTTCTTTGGTGGTAGGCGCTACGAATGACAGCAATTTGACATTCTATCTGTGTATTAAATTTAAGTGATAGTGAGTTTTTGTGATTTCTATCGTTAGTGCGGTTGAAGAAGCCATGAAGAGGTTTCTTTTTTTGTGCGATGTGAATGCTAGAGTTCTCGTGTGTATTTCCCCTCGACTGCTCACACATCCTCGAAAGTGTTGCTTTAACTAAAATATTCTGGTATCTCATGAATGCGAGATATCGGACGCCTACGCTGGTTAGTTCGATAATTGAGGACACGAGGGTTTTAGGTTAGGTTAGGTTAGGTCTCATAGATGTAAANATGACCTTTTGGAGGATAATAAGCCATGCACCTTCTCCTCCATTACGATCAAGGACCCAAGTGTAGTGGTGGATTCAATACTTATAAAATAAATTATTTAATAAATATGTACTATTATCCATTTATTTATCCAAAATGAATTACCTGCCGTAAAATTCGAAATTAATGATAACGGAAGTATAAATGACATTCCCGCCTATGGAAAATCCGCCACAACCCGGAGAAAAACCCGGGCCAGGATGGGGCGATAATGTACGCAACCGTGTCAAGGTTATGTACAGTTAGAAAGAAACTTTTATAAATAAAAAGGATAAAAAACAACATGCGAGAAAAAAAGAAATTTAATCAGTATCTAGAGTACTATGGCGTGATAAAGTATAAGAGGAATTAACATCAGATACATCATATGGGACATCCATGTTTATTGGGAAATTGAAACTCTCATTTTCTTCTTCTTATGAAAATCAGTGAATTCTTCAATATTATAGAACAATAGCGCATGACAAAGAAAGCTGTAGTGTGTCCATTTCATATTTAATTTGTTACATTTTGGGGGTCGAGGAATTGAGTACGTTCGAGAAATCTAAAGATGTTGACGTTCGTAATCATTTAGGACAATTAAGTTTCTGGAATTGTACAAAGCCAATCGCTCTACAAGTCTTACTTCTAAAAATCAAGTATATGTAAATAACGCTTTCTCTCCAGCCATTCTTTACCAACTGCTAACTAAAACCGAGGTTTCGTGTTTGTATGTGGAACTTTAAAATGGTCGAAGAAGACCATTTCGTACAAACGAGACGCTAGAACAATCCATGGAAGGAAGAGCTAAAAGAGACGGTAATCGCAACTGAACAGTTTAATTGTTTGAAGTGGGTGATTGCTTCCAGCAATGCTTAAATAAAAATGATAAACTTTATTGTCAAAAAAGTAGATACAAACTGCGTATGACCACGTGGAAGACAAACTAATTTACACTCCGGAACCAAGCAAGGGACCACCCCATCAATTCCGATCAAGGACCCTAAGGCAGAGGCGGATTTAACATTTCAACATACTCCTAACGATAAAAATTAGTTCGACACGTGTTGTAGTATTAACAAATACCAACAAATATTGTATTTAATAAAACAGAAAAGTCATTTCACAAGTACGTATTATTATCAAGCTATAAATCATCCGGAAAATATTGTTGATAATTCGTAACTATTTAATAACACTAAATTCGCTAATAATTATTTCAATTAATGCCGTCCCTAGGCAGGAGCCTTGCGAGTCTTTATTTAAAAAATCCGCATCTACCCGAAGGAAAACCGGAGAAAAACCCGGGCCAGGATAGGGCTACAGAATTAATGTACACAACCGTGCCAGGTTTGAGTACACATACAACGAAATTTATATGAATAATAAGACATAATACAAGCATGCAGAAAAATATTTTTGAAATTGTTGTCAGTTATTTTGAAAGTACTACAACAATTGTGTGATAAAGTACAAGACGGCTTTAATTTTTATTAAAATCTATAAATTCTTTTACAGTGCAGAAGATATTGAGATTTAAAATAAGTGATTCGGAGACTAAAGGTAAATAATTAATTGCAGTCATTAAGTGTATCTTATGTAATTGAAGATTGATAATATCTTAAGCTGATAGCATATGAGGGCTATTCCACAGAAATTGGGAAATATATGTCAGGAACACCCTATCCAGTTAGGTTTGGATTTTTTATAATTTTTATTTCTTGCTAGCTTCAGCGTATTGATACAAATGAATGAGGTGATTTAATATCATCAGATTCAAAATGTGTGTATGTGGCAGAGATAACTTATTTACGACTGTTTCGTCTCTCCTTTGTCATTTCATGTCTCTCTCCTTTAATTAAAGTTCCTCATATTGGGCAGTTGGTCGCCAAATGAAAACATATTTCTGTTTATAACTTATTTGTGATTACATACTAAATTATAAACATTTAAATTCTTTGATCATGCGATCACGGCATTTTACTGAAGGCGACAGTATAAACTTTATTCCTTAAAAATATGCCTGGTCGTTTTTAGCTATGTTTTTGGAACAGGTCGATAACTCATTTTATTTCGCATGTAGAAGCTTGAAATTTTGAAATATTGTCACAAACAACTTAACATTTGTTGAATAAGAATTATTTTTGACACTTTTAGTTTATTTTGTAAAAAATAGTAAAGTCAACGTATCGGGAAAAGCTGTAAAAATTTCGCGTTTCTTGGAACATTTTTGCTATTAAAACAGTATTATTCATTCTCAGAACCATGTTTTTACTTGAGTATAAGCAGGAGAAGATGACAAATTTAATGATGCCAATTAGTTTTTTCTACATCTACAGCAATTCAAAGTGAGGGGTCTATAATTTAAAAAATCCGATAGTAGTGTTACGAGGTCCAGGAGAATGGCTTCTCCCTACTTTTATCGGGTGGAGGGTAGGAGTCATTTGTAAAGGTGAGTAGGTGACTCATGGGATTTCTACGTGAGGAACTTTACCCTTTTCGTCTATTGCACTCTGATCAATACAGAGAACGCACTATTTCATTCGTGTTCCCCTTTTATGGACATCACCTGACTTCCTGGTCTGCGAAACTGCTACGTTATTTACTCTGAATCATCTCGTATCTCATCACTGTCGAAAGTGTTTTCGAGTGGCACTTCTGCCCTTGCGAAGATTTCGCAGTCACACATGCAAGAAAATTCCCATCAGTTGACCTTCTGAGTCATTAAATCGCTAATAAGCACATACAGCAATTATCCGGTTTTATAGAGAATAAACGTAATGATAAACGAATTTCTTTGAAAAAAAACCAACTTTTCTTTCATAACGTAACAAAACTAATAACATACGTGAGTAGTGTCACCTGAGAGGCAGTTTATGAATTTACGAAAACTCCAATACAATATCTTTCTAATTTGTCATTTAAAGTAATTTAATGGTTGTATGAATAATTTATGAAGTTATATTGAAGAACTAAAATTACTTCACTAAATTAGGAAATTTTAAAAACATTTAAGAATATTGGAAAGTGAATTTGTCTCCTCGAAAATCCAAGAATTAATTCATCGATACATTATTATAACAAATACCAGCAGAGCAATCATGGTTTAACTCGCATGAATTTAGCGATTTTGCTCAAATACTTGTTTTCAAACTGACACAGTAAATAGGTTGTTCATTGATTTTTTTTAAAAATTAGGTAGTGTTGGTGGGCAGAATAACGCATCCGTAATCACTTCTTCTCACCGATTTAATAAAAAAAAGTTACTTTTACAGAAGCTCGAATTACACAGGAACTTCGAAACAGGTTCAAATTAATTTTCACACTGGCCATTTTTCTAAGGGTTCGGAATAGCATTCAAGCTCATTTTGATGCGATATCAAGTACTGGAGAAAGCTGTTAAGTTCTAAAAATTAATAGCTAGAATTTTATCTGTATAAATTTGACTTTCTATCGTATTTCTCAGTTTAAAAGTAGATCCCGTGTGAGAAGAAACTAATTTTTCCTAGTTATGAGTACCCCAAGAAAAATTTACGTCCCGCATAAAAACCTCGATTTTTATAGAAATTGACAAATTAATTTATTTTTCTCCTTTTTAAAAATCCCAAAATGGTGATTTATATTTTTTCTGCGAGTTCTGAGAGATATTTTCGGTGAGTAAATATTATACAAAGACTATGTTCCAATCTTTCACGTAATTCTTGATAATGTTGATTATGCCATCTCTGTTAAACAAGAGCCTTGTGTTATTCTTACGTAACTTATCTGATAGACAAGGGACACATGTTTATTATATCAGAGATCGTTATCGATTCTCTACGATCGAAGTGCAGAGCTCAGTTAAAAGAAATTATGCCTAGCGTTCAAGGTAATCATTTTACGAAATAAAATTTAAGCAAAAAACTTATTTTAACGTGCCTTTCTTTACAAAAGTGCTGTGCTCAAAAGTAAAAAGTAATTTACAGTAAAATTGAAAAAGTGATCAGGAAAGTTGATCAAAAAACGAATAAAGAAAATAAGCTTTTGAAATTTTCTGGCTTTCCTTTTTGATCAACTTTTTTTGCTAACCCTTCTAGAACTTGGAAGAGGCCGAAAAATTAATTACCAATTTTTAACGTAAATACATACATACCCCCATTCCACCCTCTCAGGGGTAGATTTTCGTAAACTGACTCGAGAATCATGTGTTGTCATGCAAACCATTCATATCTGAAAACTTTCTGCTTGATTGGAAGCTTGGAAGTGATCGAAATGACAATTGACAATTTTGAAACGGAAGGACAACATACTTACATACGAACGGAGCAAGTTAAATGGAATCTTGTACAAAGGCATTTTGTTTCTAGAAAAATATCCAAATGAGGTATTCTCCTCAATACGAAAATCTCAGGATTGTCACTGGAAGAAAAGTCAGGTACAAAAGGTGCAAGATACACAATTAAAGGAGAGATACAATTTTTGTTTGAACAAAATTTTCAAATGAGAACAATCACTTAGACTGAAACCAAATTTTAAAACTCCGTTGAGGAATATCTTATAAATATACATTTGAAATGAATATTTTTAATCGACCCAATATGAAGTTCTTGAACTAAGTTTTGTACAAGTGTTTCCTCAATAATGGGTTATCGTAATGAGTCAAAATTAGGTATCTCTAAATCAAAGTAGTCAAAAGAGCTAATTTTTATTCATTTATTAGGGGAAAATGAATTTACACAGATTTATGGTTAGTTTTGAGATTACAAGAGTTGGACACTTTATTTTGGCATCATTAAAAAGTCCTTTAATAATATTTCTGAATAATTACCGTTTTATGTTCACGCATTTGACCACTGGACTCAGAAAAGTTCTTTTTGCACAGGTGAGGTTTTATTAACTAATGATATAACTTGGAACACGGAACAAAATACATATCTCAAATGTTCTTATTCCTTCTTTTATTCCCTTCCCAAGCTATTTGGCTAATCAACAATAATTTGAAAATAAATACAATCGGTTCCCGGATGATACAGTCGAAGTTGAGCAAAACACATTTTTGCACGTGTCGATTAAGTCTATCCATATAGTTCTTGCTTTTGTCTTTATTTACCCTAAAAGCAAAATACTGTTTAACCGTTGTTGTAGAAATTGCTTTCCCGATATAGTTGACCCACTGATTGGTTCTCTCCTGTCAAATGCGAAATCTTCACACAGACGATAATCTAGTATTTCAAATTCGCAACCTTTAAATTTTCAGACACCGTCTATATTTGTCTCTCTTATACTTCTGACGTTCTTTCTTAGTCCATCCCCGCTAACCCCTCATAGTCTCATGCAAGTGAAAGTTAACTTCAACATGGAATAAATAAACGTTTTAGGAAAAGAAAATATATCATTTACAGTATCATCAAGATAGGAGACGATGTAATCTTCACAATTTATAAAGTTTCGTATCTCCATAAGAAAAAGAAATTACAAAATTTTATAAGATTTACGTGAATCAGACATCAACTGAATGCTTAATACGGGTCATCTCATTCTTTCATTCTCTTTTTATTGGTGTAAAATGTAATTTTTGTTACCTCAATAGCGTTACGAGAAAAAATAGCCCCAAACTTTTATGATAACGGTAATTCAAACGTGATGAGGTTACCGGAAAAATTTTGTACGAAATGAGGTATTACATGGTAAAGTTATTTCAGGTGTACTCTATTTGGTCTCACTTTGCTCGTGTTGTTTCATGTAGGTTACAAAAACTAAATAATAACCATAAAACGTCGATTATAAAATAATAATGAAAGATTCACATAGCCCATATTAAGTGACGAGTTAGTGACTGCCTCACATCTTGAGGAGGCTCGAAAGAGGGCTAATGAGAGTTGGATGTGCACATAGAATCTCTAGAAGGTTAAGTTCTTAGCCTTCACCAGAAATTGTGTTAGGTATAATATTACAGAAATCCCTGAAATTGCGACGAACCTTACCACCAGGTAAAACATTAATTTTGTTAAAATGAATGAAATTGAGAGACGGGACCGAGATTCGAACTCGGGATTTTCAGCTTTGCGCGCTGATGCGCTACCAACTGCGGCCCCCCGTTCACCTTTGGAGACGGTCTACTATTGACCTTCATCTTGAATTTTTCATTCAACATGAAATAATTAATTAGCTACAACAATAACATATTTGTTTTGTATCGTTTTGACAGCGGAATGCTCCAAACTCCCGGATTGCGATGCGATCCTGAAATACGGTGAAGCGTTCGAGTGTTCGGAAGGAAAATGCAAGTGTCATCCTGATGCAACGTTGGACGATAAGAACAAGAACTGTACCTGCAATGCAGGATTCGAAAAACTGGGGAACAAGTGTTTGGGTAAGCTCATACAAGTGAAAAAATCCATTGTACTGTATACGTTCATTTCTTTACTAAACGATGGCAAAATCGTAACAAATCCTCAGGACATCGCAAATTTGTTTAATTCTCACTTCTCAGAAGTTGGTAAAATAACGAACTCAATATATCCAAATCAATGTCCTCCAATTATATCC
>NNCF01131204.1:2577-29706 GCA_002313205.1 Laupala kohalensis | reverse complement strand
ATAAGAGACAGGAAACCGGCCGCGGTCATACAGAAATATAATTAAACATTTTTTTCAAATCAAAGTTTACACTTCCATTAAATATAGTATATAAATTTATTAGTGTATAAATTGAATGGTTAAACAAACGTTTCAATTTAATCAAATTACATAAATAGTTATGAATAATAAAGTAATATTGGTGGACAACATTTACATATTTTATTAAGAAAATATATTCGAATTAATTCGTAAATGGTTTTTAATTTGTTTGTCCTTCGACCTTGAGGCAATGTAGAATTCTAAGATTTAGAGTAATCCTAAAGTTATTTTATCTACTGGTAGGTCTATAAACAATAGTACCAAATCCTGACAGTGTCTAATCGCACTGGCAGCAAAGAACCAATCCATGTTTTTTTTACGCGCTCAGTTTCTTGTGGTTCTTTTTCTTTAGCAGCAAGGGTGTAGTGCCAAATTGGACCACGTGGGAGTCCAAGTGTCATATAAACTTTGACACCCCCCTATTCCGTGCCTCCCCCACCCCCAACTACCTACTCTACTTCCCCTTCACCCATCTCGTCGCAGTTCTATCGATGAGAAACATATTACCTCAACTAGAGCACTAGAAGCATAGTGCCTTATCTCCAACCGCGCTAGAGTCCTTAATAAGAAAACAACCTTGAGGGCAGGTAATATAATGCGGAATTTATCATATTTCCAGAAAATTCTACGCGCTGTTTCTCATAGTGATATTAATCAACCGTAGTTGGTCCGATGATTGTGTCGTGTCTCCCTTTTTTGTCCCTTCTCTGCCAATAAGAGGCGAGCATTGAATAGCAGATGAGCTACGAGGAATTATGCGCAGTAAATATAGCTGTTATTAGAAATTACTGCCCTAAATTTGTGGACACGTGTGACGGTTCTTTCTTGACTTAAGGTCTCTACAACGCCGCAAATTGACTTCAGCCGCGTATCTACTCCCAGCCGGTCTATCGACAGGCTACGCGGAGGTACTGGGCTGTAGTCAATGTGCGTCGGGTCTTTGTGCGGACCTGAGGCAAAATATAAAAAAAAATCCCCCGACCGGGGAACACTTCGATATGCTGAAGAAAAGTATTAAACATTGTTCTTTCCCCTCGCATTTTCCTGGATCAACCTTTCTCTAAGCGCGTTGAGCACTAAATGCTACCATCTCAATTTTTTTGTGACTTATCGGATTACGGTTATGTGCTGTTCCGGGGAACTTGTGTACCCAATTTCAAATTCTGCTAACGTATACCATCTGCCAGATATCGTTTTCCCCTGCACTACCTCTTATCAGTCACTGTGGAGACCGCCCTAACTCGTGCTACACGCGCCAACTCATCAGTATCTTGGTTTTCGCGTTCCAATATTGGTGTTATATTACGAATAATTTGGACGTATACAAGTATATTGCTTATTACAAATCATTAAATTTATATAGTAAAGAAGGAACATCACGCGTTTCAATACATGCAACCCAAAAATACATGTTTTCAATGTATGTTGTCGGAAAGGTGACTACATCTATTCACTTCTCCTTCTTCTCACGTCCCTAGGACAACAGTACTCTTGAATTTTTTTCTAACTGAATATCGAATATTTTTTCTTTCATAATAACTACGGTTGCACTAAATGTCACGAATACCCTTCTTTGATTTAGTGTAGGAACCCTAAAGGGTTACTTAGATGAAAAAATAAGGTGTTAACAGTCCGTTTATTTAAGCAGAATAAATTTCACAGGGTACAGGCTACTGATAAATGCGTCACTCACTGTACAAGTACACCCCTACAAAAATGGTACACTCTCTGCTTTATTCCTATCTTTGGAAACATTTCCCGATTGCAGAATGTTACCTACTGAAAATATATATACTGACTAGCTGATTGCCCAGAATTTTTCATGGGCCAATCTTCTTTTACTCAGGAATAAAGCAAGTTGAGGTGGATTTTTTATACAGGTTCTTGTCTAGTGACAGCGCCTATTGAAATAATAAATCTGAATTTAGTGCTATTTTAATACTTACGATTTACAAACAATATTTTCCGAATAATTTGTAGTTTGATTATAATGCTTACTTTTGAATAACTTTCTTTTGAAAACAAATTTGTTAGTATTCTACTAATATTGTACCACGTCCCGAACAGTTTTTATCCTTATCGTAGGAATGCGCTGAAATTTTGAATCCGCCTCTGCCTTTGACACTTGATCGGAATTGATGGAATACGTCCCTTGCTTGCTTCCGGAGAGTAAATTAGTTTATTGTCCTCCACGTGGCCATACGCAGTTTGTGACTTTTGCTTTCTAGATAATAAATTTATTAAATTTACTATTATTAATATTGTTATTTATATTGTAAGATCAAAATAAATTTATATACTGGTTTTTAAAGACGTATGCACAGCATCCTAATTTTACAAATTCAAAATAATACAAATTTTCGCTTCCGAAGCAAGGCACAACGGCGGCAGCATCATTGCACCGTTTCATCAAAACGCTTGTAAAATCTAAACTATTCGTCCAAATTTTAGAATTTGAAGGCGAGTATTACCTTCGTTAAATGCACAAAACAAAAAATCCGTTAAATTTGACGGGGATTGGTTTTTTTCTACTGAAATTACTGTCTTAAATTGAAGTATTTTAGCTCTTATATTTTAGATAAATATTTTTCTATAATTTAGGTTAATATCTTTTGGTTAGATATTTGCTGTCGCGGACTTGCTTGTGGGACTCTTTGAGGTCACATATAATATAGTTGTCATATATCTCTGTTTCGGCACCGTATGCGAATATACCTCTCCGAAGATAGATTTTTCCCGACTTATCATCATTTATCATCAAAAACCATTTCGTATCTTTTCTTTCTTTTCGCATATTTTAAAAATAAAAGTTAGCCTATGTCCTTCCTGGACTTCTAAATTAACTCCTTGCCAAGTTTCATTCCGATTAGTTCAGTGGTTCAGTTGTGAAAAGGCAGTAAACACACAAACACATTTTCGCATTTATATATTAGTACGGATTCAGGAGTGCAGTCTCCATTTGGCGTGAGGAAGAAATGTCTTATATTCATGTAATCGACAGATTGAATCAACATTTTGTCAAAAGGTAACCAAGGAAAAACGGAATGAGGTATTTGGAAAGTGCCTCGCTCAACTTCCGGTTAAGAAAATTCATGATAAGACATTCCTCTGATATGACTAATCACATGAAGTTGATTTTTCTTTTGACCATGAAATATGAGCTGTAGCGAAAAGGATAATTCACAGGTCAATTCAATTTTTGGTACATATGAAAAATTGTTATGTTTAATTTAACGAAACCGGAACCTGCGTCCCGGAATAACATGATGGCAGAATCGTATGATGATTATAGTGAGTTATAGTTTCCGACAACAATTCAAAATATCTTCTTTATTGCATAGTAAAATAAGCCTTGCATTCTCGATACACCTCCAAAAAGAGATAACTGAAAACGCCTCAAGTTGAATGTATTTACTTTTGAAGAAAACTAGCAGACGAGATTCGAATGTCATATTTTCTTTCTTACTTTTCTTTACTTCAAGTCTAGAAATCTTTTTTCAATCACCATAACTTATTGAAATCAATAAAATAGAATTAATTAATTAATAAATAATATGAAAAAACGCGGAAAGTAACCTACAACATTGCACGGAATCAACGTGGTATAGCCAGGCGCGAATACAAGGGCAGGGTCAAGGGGGTCATGACCCCCCCCCCACCTTAAATTCCACAGAGAATGAGTTTCTAGCCGTGCAAATGCGTTTATGATTTTCAAGAAGGTTGACGCTTTTGAACGATTTTTAATCAGGTATAAGTACAGGAGTATATTTGTAGAAACGATTTAGCAACGCACAACGTGCCAAACTCAGTTCGACAAGTTGTAGTGGCGGCGATGGTGGGGCCATTATGGTAGTGAGAGTGGGTCTTGATGTCAATGTCATGATGCGCTCATGGGATGAGAGGCGTCTTCAGAGGTCCACGAGTTATGAACGGCGGTTGTTTTAGCGCGGGGACGCACCCAAGTATCAATTTAAGAATTACTCTGTTAAACGAAAACTAATTAACTGTACCAAATCAAACTAGATAGAGCATAATTTTATGATCAAAATTGGTTTGTAGACATATGAAGGTTATGCAAATTCTCCAACTTCGAGTAAACTATTATCCCCTGAAATTTTTTGACGAAACCACGTTCCAACTACGAATTCTCCGCTCTACCAGGCTCTCTGTAAATCACGCAACGTAAACAGAAATATCAGCTTACAATCATCCAGCCTTCTTAACCTTCCTCTCAGAGGTCAACACTTCGTTCTTGCGGACATAATCGCAATATTGGAATATTGTTATCAAGAAATTGGATTTTTTAGTCATATAATCTTGCCTAGAAAATTTAAGTAGCACACTTCGATTAAAATTGCAAAAAAGTTAATTTTCAATTTTATTTTCATGTTAGGACAATTTTGAACATTTTTTGTTTAAATGAATTTTTACTCACTCGGCCAAAGCCAATGTCTCAGGAATTAACGATGCATTCAAATTTTGTGTTCAATAGAGAGGAAAAATCCCAGACGTATGAGGACGTCCCAATTGCATTTAATTTTAAAAAAACCGCAGCTTCAGCGCCATCTTTCACCAGTAATTTTGTTCTTGTGCTCTTCAAGCCTTTTAATTGAATTTAATACAATCATAATATCATAATAAAAAAAGCATGTATTCTAATTCATTAAATACCCCATGTTGTTTAGGTATACCACCAACAAATCCACCGAATCCAGAAGACACAGATGAAGGATCTGGAAGAGCAATGAACCCAGCAAGTGGACGTACCTGTTCTAGTAATACAGACTGCTTAGAAAATCAAATCTGTGTGTCAAGATCATGCGTTTGTCAAGAGAATTATACCTTAGCAAATGGTGTCTGCAAAAAAGGTATGCTATTTTTTTTTGTGTGTGTGTATCGTTCTAACATGCCAGGTATGTGTTCGTATGATGTTTTCCAAGATTGCTATTACAGAGCAAGTGTTAAGAAATGCGGGATTCATCCATGCAGAGTAGTTCAAAATTGAGGTTTGTGGATCCAGCACGAAGTAATGCACAAAGTACAGAGCGACATTACACCAGCCGCATTGCAAGAGTGGTCTGCATTTGGATTCCATTAATGCAAAATCCATTATACGAAACAGTCTCGTTCACGAACACAATACTCGCAATAGGAATAATATACATCGCTCTAGAGTGTCAACCACTCTTTGCCAAAAAGGACCTTATCATTCGGGAATCGTTCTATATAATTCCCTGCCCAAGAATATAGTAGATATTATGAAATTGAAAACTACCTCCTGTACCACAGCTTCTACACTGTAAAAGAATTTATTGATTTTAATAAAAGTTAAATTCGTCTTGTACTTTATCACGCCATTGCTGTAGTACTTTTTTAAATAACTTATAACAATTTCAAAAACTATTTTCTTGCATGATTGTGTTGTCTTATGGCTCATATTAATTTAGTTTTATGTGTACTCAACTTTGGCAGGGTTGTATACATAAATTCTGTAGTCCCATCCTGGCCCGGGTTTTTTTTCCGTTTTTCCTTCGGGTAGAGGCGGATTTCTTATACACGTTCTCTAGGCTTTGTCTAGGGGCGTGTTTATTGTAACAATAAATCGTGAATTTAGTGTTATTTCAATTTTTAAGCACTATACTCAGAATAATCTATAGTTCGATAATAACTTGTACATGTAATTTTTTGCGTAAAATTACATACATATTGACATTCTATTAGTTTTATAACTCGCAGCTAACTTTTTATCTTATATGGGAACTTATGCAAAAAGAATTTGAATCCGCCTCTGCCTTGTTCGGAATTGATGGGATGGTCCCTTGCTTGCTTCCGGAGAGTAAATTAATTTGTTGTCCTCCACGTGGTCATATGCAGTTTGTACTGTTTTTGACAATAAATTTATTTATTTATTATTTATTATTTATTTATCAAAACACACTACTAAAGTAGACTGCAATGGGTGTGGAGAGACAATGTCTTATCAAACGCATGTTTTTGTGCGGCCTGATGAAGCCATATAAAACAAATGAAGTTTTCCGTGTCGTCGTATCCATTCCAATCGTCCGTAGTACCATCACACGTTCTTGATCCTTTTCACATGTGAAGATACTTCGTTACATCCCCCCCCTTTACCCCGTTCTTCGATGTGAATTACCTGTGGTTTCACACGACTTACTTGTCTCACCAAGATCTGCGTTTCGTCTGGTACCGAGGATTTACTTGTATCATTGAATAATATTACCCACTAGCGATGCGACCTGTCCGTACCGAACGTCCCTGATTTTCAAAATGTTTCAACTTAGAGCAATCGCTCAGTTTATTTTATTTTGTTTTATTATTGTAATATCTGTAAATGGGAAATGTAGCTTAGTGCTATTAAAGCTTATCTACGTGGAGCGATAGGAGGTGGGAGGGTAGAATGGTATTAGTATAGGTGGGCAGGTTATCTGGGTTTACCAACGACTTGACCCACGTGGAGGGGTTAGTAGAAGTAGTTAGTAATAGTTAAGAGTTATTGATACTAGGAGGAGCTGGATAGAGGAAGGAAGGTTCGCTTTTCAGTAGTTACAGTTATATGAACTGGGACATCAAGGTGAAAAGCTACAAATGTCTTCTGGCCCCACTGTGAATTGAACCCGAGATGCCTTGGTGAAGAGCAAGAAAGCTATCACCTGAGCTACCAAAGGGACAACTCAGTTCGTTCGGTGAAAGAATAATATATGGACTGGGATATTACTACCTCGGGTGTATCGGGTCGAAGCACTAGTTTCCGAATCGGATCCTAGGTGTTGAAGTACCTCTTTTTTTAATGCAGACTTCTTTACACTCTACCTAGAATATTTTGTTGTGTTTATTCCATGATTTGAGGTGATTATGGTTCTTTTGCAGCTCAATGTTTTGTGCAAATTTAGAATATGTGCTCATAGTAAAAAATGGGGATAAACGAAGTTCATTCTTCAATTATTACAATGTAGACCTCTTTCCGATGACGTATTTTCATTAGACAAAATGGAGAGTGTATCAATATGTTAGGGTCGGAACGTGATTTTCTTTTATTAAATGACTGCGAAAATGACCAATAAATTGTGACTGAGAGAACAAAGTAGCTTATCTTAAGCTTTCGATCACGTGTTACGCCCCTCCGTGGCTCATGTGGTAGCGTTCTAGCTCCACACCGAGTCATTCCGGGTTCCATTCTCTTTGGGGCCAGAAAAAGATTGTAGCTTTTCATATTAATGTCCCAGTTCATATAGCTGTAACTACCGAAGAGCGAACCCTCCTTCTTCTATCCAACTATTACTAACAACTCCTACTAGGTGTACGGGGTTCGATTTCCGGCTCGTCGCCATTTTAATTTGCCCGATAGTTATCACACGATTCTGTTCGTGATTCTGCACCGTGATCACGAAAGTTGGGTGGTCGATGATGCTTCAATCTGCGAATTTTAAAATATTCTGACATGGAAATAAAGCAGTGGCACGAGAATTCGAAGTAGAGCCGAAGTCCGTGTGGATCTGGTGATGTCAAGAGCAGAGGTTCAACTGGTACAGTTAGCTTTTCATTTTAAAATCCTAATGATTATGCTAACCAGAGCCGACCATTTCACTTGGAATTTTGAATGAGTATTTCCCTTCAGAAAGACTTTGATTTTACTCATCTTCATTTACCCCCAACCCCCACCCCAAGTTTTGTCTCCTAAAATAAGGGGGAGGGACTATTTATGGGTAAATAGGGTAATATTAAGTAATATTTTAGAACTAATTAAAATGGTTTTTTTTTATTTTAGGAGGATACAGAGGGTTGTCTTGGAAATTGACTTCCATTTTATGATATCAATCTTAAATCTTATTGTACAGAATTGTGCTTGGTTTATTAGAGGTGTAATTATATTGCATTGACTCCTTATGCTTGACTCATATATCTCTGTCCCTTCATGGCTACAGTGTAAGCGTGTTTGCTCATCACCAAGTCATCCACGGTTCAATTCCTGGTGTGGCCAGTTAAAATTTGTGACTTTTCACTTTAATGTCTCAGTTCATATAGCTGTGACTACTGAAAAGCAAACCCTCCTTCTTCTATCCACCCCCTACTACTTCTAAATCATTAACTCTAACTATAACTAACTACTACTACTAACCCCTCCATGTGGGCCAAGTTATTAGTAAACCCAGCCAAACGGCCCACCTACTAACAATAGCCTACCTTTCAACTCCTATCTCCTATCACTCCATGTAGATAAGCTTCAATAGTACACTACACTTCCCATTTACAAATACTACTGTAATAAAAAAAATAGCTGTTATGACTCACCTGTCTTTTGAGTATTTGCACAATTAATGATAAATTATTTTACAGCTGCTCGGGTTGTAGGTGACGACTGTGAATTTAACGAACAATGCACTCGTTTCTTGGGATCAAGATCTTCTTGCGTCTTGTCTAGATGTGTCTGTGATGAAGGCAACATTCCAACAAGTGATAGATCGTCTTGCATGTTGCTGAAAGGTAGAAGTGTTTAATTTTTCTATTCAAATTACATTTAAAGGTTATTTTTAATTTTTAAAAATAATATAGTACTATATTGTATTATCCCAGTAATATTTGGACCTTGAATATGTAACTCAGTTATTTTATATTAAAGTTTTGTGAGTTCGAATACAATGGCATACTTTTTATTATTTAAATATTTAGATTTGTTCAAGAAAAAACATTTAACTTATGTAAAAAATGTAAAACATTTTCCATGATTTGTCTAATTTTATAACAGAATTAAGTTATTTATTTTACATATAAAATGTTTAACAAATTAGAAAAAGAAATTTTAAAAGTGAAGATGTCAGAAAACTTGAAGGTAAAATCTTCAGGATGGTGTAAACCTTTCTTAAATATAAAGCTTTTGATGATTTAAACAACTTTGGTATACAGATATGAAGATATATTTTAGAACAAAAATGCAAGAGAAAAAATATGGTTTGGCATAAAGTAATAATCTCAGACTATCTCAAAATAATGCCTTGAAAAGTATGTACTTGACTGTCTGGGACACACAGTCTTTGCTATCAGAACTACTTACCATACCCTACAAATATTTAAGTCTGTTCGACTCAGAGGAAGGCCACAGGGCGATCACTCAAATTTTGGTGTATGTCTCCTGAGATTGGTGTGTCCAAGACAGCTGCACATATATATTCGTGGAAGTGTACATTAACATTGAATTGTCTACTACTTGCAGTGTCAGAAAACTATACAAAAATGATGATTTATATATAACTGATGTCTAAATATTTCAAAAATATAAAATTTTGCATATTCATTACAGGCAGCTGATAGTACAATATTTTAACTTATGTATTTGAACTCTTATAATTATTCTTTTTTTACTAAATCGCTATAATTGTTACATAAGTTAGTTACATAAGTTACAACAATCAGGTGAGCTATTTTAGAAAAAAGCAATTTACACTATTTTATTGAAGATAAAGCTCACTGAGGTAACTAAGAACCATTAATTATTTTTATTACAGTCTTATGTAATGATAATAAATTTATTTATTTATTTTACTTATTTATTTAATGCCTTTTGGTGAGGTTCAGGCCAAGAGACCTGCTATTCCACATAACCGTTTGACTTCGTTAAAGGAAGGAGAAATGTTGGGCGGCGAAATTTATTGTAGCGAACTGACATTTGTGAGGGAAAGCACAACTGAAAACCTCACCTAGTTCTGCTGAGCAGAGTTTGACCCCACGCTCCACTGCTCAAGTAAAGACGCTACCACTAGACCACCGTTTTTGGTTAAAGACTCTTAGATATTACTGTATTTAAAAATTCTTTGTGCATTAGACTTTCAGTCATTTCAAAAGAATGAAAAGAAATACTGCCAAATAACAAAAATTTAAGTTTAACTATTATTTGAAGCTGAAAGAGATAGCATAACATGTGCATTATTTAAAAATCTCACAATTAATTTATTACTGCTTGAAAGAAGACAGTAGAGACATCTGCTCCTTCTTTTCATTCAAATTTTTATAAATATTGCTGTATTGATTCCCTCTGGTTAGTTTCTCTTGTTCACATGTACATTTTTTTACTAGTAACATAAATATCTGCCTAGAAAATAATAGCATCCTTCTAATTCTATAGCTGAGAGAATTGTAGTTTTTTACCTAGCTTTTCTGTAAAGTCGGAATCTTGACTAATGCCATCTCTGATAATTTAGAGTCTGCTGTACATAATAATCCTTTTATATTTTGCAAATATACATCATCTTTTCAATTAATGGTGTGTATATTGAATAGTTGATTAAATAGCATTGTTTTTAAAATTTGTAAGACTTTAAACTAAGATTGCCCATGAAGTAAAATACTGAGATTTTCAGTGGAGTCAATTTAAGTCAAATATTGAGTGATGTTGGCCACACACTTTTCTTATATTATTTGCTTTGATTGTTTATGTTGCATAGGATTAAGGAATTTGGCTTTAATCCAGTAAAACATAAATATGCAACATTCCATACAAATGGGTTAATATTCCATTCATGAACACGGAATACAATTAGAGTATGATAGCATTGCCAACATTGCCAACAATAAAATTACCAAGAACTATTGAAATACTCCTTGATCTAAGAGTTTCCTCCAATCTACATCATGTGATGCAATTGTATTAACTCACTTTAACATTTCATGTTTTCAGGTTTATTAGAACCTTGTGTATATTCTGAACAATGTCAGACAAATCATTCATCATGCATTACCAAAACCTGTATGTGTTTACAAAACTATGTGAATGATGGGGATAAAACATGTTTACCAAGTGAGTAAATTTATCTTTTGTGATATTAGTTTATACATAAATCATACCTTCAGAAATGTCAACAGTTGTAATAATATTCAATGGTGGTGATTGTAAATTAAAAGTCATGGAACAGAAAAGTTATGGATGAGGGAAGGGGATTAGACAAAACCTCAACTGCTGCTACCTGAGTTGTCTTAAACGCTGAAGTACCATTCAGCACATTTTCATGTGGTGATGTACAAATCATGTGTAGCTGCAGTATTTGTTTACCAGAGTTTAACTAATTTCTTCTGGTGTTGACCGATAAGAAGCAAAAGCTTTTATTACAGGATGGCTATGTTAATGGTCAGACTTGTTGCAACTGACCTGATATGCAGATCAAGGGTGTCCATGTATGGCATCTTTAAAACATCTTAACCATTTTATATGAGTTTCAATATCCCATTAAATATTGTATTTTATTTGTTCCAGATTAAGTAAAGTGATTTAATTTCTCTTTACTTCATAATTCTATTTAGCACCACTTCTATAGTTCCCATGATACTGATTAAATTTCTCTTTCTTTTCCATGCTTGCTGTTCTTGATCCTTTTTATTTATAATAATTTATTTCTTACTGTACACAACCTTGGCATGATTATGCACATTATATCTATAGCCCCATAGTGGCCAGGGTTTTTCTCCGGTTTTCCATTGGGGAGAGGCGGATTTATGCATATGCGGGAGTATCCTAAATACTTTAATATATATAATAATATAAACTGGTTACTATTACTCTCAAATGTTTTACTATATTTAATTTCTATGACTGTATTGGAATAGTAAATATTAAATCCCCACTGCCCTTGGGTTCTTGACCGGAAGTGATGGGAAGGTCCGCTTCCAGAGAGTAAATTAGTTGATTGTCCTCCATGTTGTAGTACATAGTTTGCAAGTGCTTTTTTTGAAAATAAAGTTTATTTATTTATTGCTTTAAAATAAAATACTATTCCAGTCTTTTTTCCTTAAAATTAGTAAATAAATAAATAAATTGATTAATCATTTAAAAAAAAATTTCTTTCAGTTGTCCATTCATACAACAGTAATTGTTCTATACCTCAGCAGTGCCACCAGGGTAACCTTGGTCCTAATACCCAATGTGCTAAAATTACTGCAGATGAAGGGAGATGCATTTGTATGGATTCATATCATTATAATAATAAAATAAAGAAATGTCTATTAACTGCAGGTATGTATCTGGTAGGAAATACTGTTTAATTAATGATGTAATTATGACTATTTATTAACATTGTTCCTTCATGACTTTAAGGAATCGACGAGGAATGTGATGATGTTATAACAGGTTGTTATTTACGTGCAGATGGCGACAATCAAGGTATTGAATGTAAGAAAAAGAAATGTCAATGTAAAAAGAAGTACGTTTTATCTGAAGACAAACAACATTGTAGTGAGTTGATTTTCTTTCTCAACCAGTGAACAATACTGAAATGAATATCTCCTACTTCATAAATAATCTTAACGTTTCTTTTTTATAATTTCTAGATTCTGCATGGGTACTGAATAGTAGCATCTTGCTTATTTTAGTATCAGCTGTACTTCCAAGATGGTGAAAATTACTTATAGACTGTGCATACTAATTTTTCATCCTTCAGAATTTCTTTTATTTAATACTATGTTCTTCTGAGCAATTTTTGATAGAAAACTGTATTACGTCTAATTTTTCATGTAATAAATACCAAACTTGAGGGATACATTTGTATGTAAATTTGGTTAATAAATTAAGTTTCTTTTTAAAAATCTGATTTATGTTGATGAGAGAAAAAACTATATCGAAGGACTAATAATAATAAATTAAAATATTTTTGGCGTACATTTTCACTAAACGAGTTCACGCTATTTGAAGGGAACTTTCCCTCAGGAGACTGTACCTCCATCGACAGCCAGAACTGGGGATTCCCCTCCCCTCCCCCGTATTCTTTTTGGGCCGCATTTTTCTTCTTCATTTATTTGTTTCAAATCGTGTGTCCATCTTCAGACATTCCACGACAGTATCTCCTGGCTCTTCTTTCGTCTTTATTAACCTTTTATTCCGATTTTTATTTCTTTCATTCCTTCTACATATTTTTTGAAAATTTCAAATCGTCTTTCCGTTTTTATCATTTCCGGTCCGATTGTACTCCCCACTGTTACAATTTTTATTTTTCTGAGATATTTTGCTCTCTCTTCCCCATAGTATATGGATTCCCAAAATACATGTGCGTGTGTTTCCGAATTTTGTTCGCAATCACACGTGTCATCATCTACTAGATTAAATCTTTTCAAATATCTCTTGAAGTCTCCATGGATCGTTAAAAATTCTGCAATTCCTGCACTCGGTCTGACCAATTTCCTGTGTCTTTCTATATAATTCACCTTTGGTATTATTTGGTACAAATCTCTGCCTTTAGATGTTCTATCCCATTCTATTTGCCATGCATTCAGCAAAACAATACGGGCCGCTTTGCCTTTAACATTGCAAGACTCTCTGGTCTTGAAACCTTTTTACTTCCTTACATCATTTTTATACGTCTCTTAGCTGTCATGTCAGCCATAATTACGTTCGTTCATACATTACGTAACACAAAAATTATCAATTTTTAACAGTCCCTCTTCCCTCCATAATGCACTTGTAACGAAATATCTTACCCCCCCCCCAATAATTACGTAATGGTAGCCCATACGTTCTAAGATGTTTATTTTTTTGCTCTTCGGAAAATATGGCGACTTATTTTGAAACTCTTGACTCAATTTTTCATCCTAATTGCTGTGCTTTCTCATTGAGTGAAGGACAAGGATGTCAGTGACAAATTTAAAGTTAAAAATGTATCTATATAAGCACAGTCTATGAAACTTGGCGTTTCATAATACCATGACTACCACCTCCTACCCCGTCGTATCGCAGTGTGTGAAAATCAGGAACCCTTCCTCCCTATACAAGATGGTCTCCTTCCGACGGAAAACAGACCTTTTTGGAGGTACACATGGATTTGAGGAGGGAAGACCTCGTCAACGCTGGTAGACGAATTCAGACTCTCCTAACAACATATCATTATTACTCCACGCACTGTCGCCCATTCCTATTGGGTGCTTTCCACTTTTTCCTAGATCTGATTATTGGTTATTACCAGTGGCGGGCAGTGTGTGGGTAGGAATGGGGGTGGGGGAGTTGTGGACTAAAAAAAAGAAAAGAAAGAAAGAAAAACCGGCGGGGTTGGGGGGTAGAACAAAATTTTACCTGCCATTTCCCGTGCTATCCTTTCTATGTGGCGGCGCTGATCCAACCTTTGCGCATCGGATGCCATTTCGCCCGATGACATTTTGTGAGTAGTTTTTTTAATAGTAATTAAACGAAATATACTTAGGTGATAAAATAACAAGGTTTGTATATGTATTGTTTTTCTTATATAACCTGGTTTTTGGCGGCTAAAATAAAATAATTTTGTATTTTCCCCCAAAACAGTGAGGGTACAGCTATGATCTCCCTCCCTTATCACCGCCATTGGTTCTACAAGACAAGCTCACATTTCATTTTATTCAGGGTTTCCGAGTATGCTTCGCTGTTTTCGTAACACGTTAAATTTTTAGTTAATTGTTGTTGATTAATGTAAATAAGACTAATTTATTTGTTTAAGGCCAATTGTATACGTCCACTAGCGTGTCTCAAATATGATGTTATGATTATTTTTAAATAGTTCAATTGTTAACCAGTGATTCAAATGAGTATCTTGTTGGTTTTAATGTTAATTCAGGCATGAATGGATTCGAGACTATTAATCAAGCAATGTACACCTGAACTAAGAGCCCAAAAGCCCCAATTAAACAAAAAAAGAAAAAGAAGTGAGTTAATTTTAAAGAGAATTTATTCAAAGTTAATGCAAACAACAACGACAATAATAATAGCAATAATATTAATAATAATGTTTTAATAATATTAAATAACGATGATGATGTTTTAATAATATTAAAGTAATAATAACTATAATAAATAATTTAATAATAATACAATATTTTTCTCGAAAAAAATTAATCGACTCCACACTTCGCAAGTAAAGAATACTTGATTCGTGATATAGTCTCTTTGGAATCACATTGGAACAACCTGGTAATTGATTGCAGTTCACAAAGTTTGACAAAAATACAGGAAGTGTTAATACTGGTCGAGATCCCCAAACATCAACAGGTAAAAACTACGACCACAATTTGTCGTGTTATGAGATGGGAAGAACCCTTGCTACCTTCCGGAGAGAAACTGTTATTATTACACCTGGGAGTTCATTTATCACCACTCAGTGAGATAGTCTTATATAAAGAATGTTACTGCATCTCCCGATGTTCCTTATTTCTTACACATTTATTGTTCGTTTCATTTTTATGACCAAATTAATTCAGAAGAGAGAAAAAAATTGAAAAGAAAAATGTAAATTTCAACATAGGAATAGCTCAAAAACAATAGTACTTCGACTATTTCTAGACATTTCCTTGTAACGTTTGTTTTCTCCTAACACATTTGTGTTCTTACACGTATTTCCACACATGTTTCAAGTCATTCTCTATAAATGTTCCAAGTAGTACAGAATTTGTTTCATTTTTAGTTTCTCATATACGCAGTATATAGAAAGTATTGTAATCGTGAAAAAATTCAAAAACGAGATTTCGACGGAAATATCCTTTTTGGCGACCCCTTCTGAAAAAGTGGTTTTTGGCATAACTTGTCCATAAAAATCCGACAGGCCGTCCGTCCGCCCGCCTGTGCGCAGCGATTCTGAGTAAATGGATGAATCCATTTAATTCGCATTTCGTATTTACGGTAGGATTTACTTGTTGTCGATGCACGTGCTCTAATTTTTTCTTTACTTTAAAACAAAGGGTACTTCAAGGTTTAAGTACTCTTTTGAATGTTTCTCAAAAACGGCTCCAATGATTTTGTTTCAATTGTATGTACGTAAAGTACAACTAGTGTGCATTACATCAGCATTAGCGGTATTTCGCTTGAAAGTTTGGTATACACGCAGTAAAATAATTTATGTCAACTACACTCACACATTAGTTTACTGTTTCAATAAGATTGAATAATATTTAGCAGAGTAAAGGGACCAAGCAGACGTAGAATACACTTTTCGTGAACTGAAATGAAAGGTATGATAATGATAAATTACATAGAAGGTGATCAAACGCACTGCAGATACGAAAGTACATCAATTTGTGCCTACAACGAAATTACATTTACAAAACACTTGAACGTTATTAATAGTCCATTATAGTAAACTAGTTTATTGTCCTCCACGTGGTCATACGCAGTTTGTACTGTTTCTTGACAATAAATTTATTATTATTATTATTATAAGACTACTATCTCGCTATATGTTTTGAAATAATATTTATTTTACTTTCAAATTTCAAATAAAAGACAGTAAGTTCATCTAGCGACTTTGAGCAGGAATAGAGCACTGGAAGACGACCAAAATATAGAGGACCACGCAGAAATGACCCTTTCACTATATAACTTTTTCTCATTCCATGCTGCAGACGGAGAAACGTATATGAGAATGTATGTGCAATGGTTTTGCACCACTAGTTTGTTGATAAGAAGTAGAGGAGGTGCGAAGGATCTTCGGAGAGTGACGAATTTTTTCTTCTGTGAACTGATCTGTAGGTTACTCAAGAATAGAAGCAATGGAGGATATCAGTTTGCTCAGGACTTGAATTTGTTTGTTAATTGGCTCGCATTTAAGTCCTTTGTGTAATTGGACATTCGATAGGGACAAGAATGCATTATTAGCTCTTCATAAAACGTCATGCTTGGAAAACTTTTATTTAACTTTAGCAATTCCCGGCTTCACTCGCGTTTTTTAAATGATGCTCTTTAATTCTTCTTTATACTTTCGAATAGTCCAAAATGACTAAAAAGTCTAAAATGTTTGTCTCACGTGTAGCACCTCTATCACCGGGTAGCGCATCAGTCGAATTCTTGGCTGGTCCTCCTGAGGCGTCTGCTTGTAAAACTAAAACGTTTATAAAATCTATATAAACTTTTTGTCCGAATTGTACGATTTAAAGACAGTTTTCATCTTTCTTAAATGCACAAAACACAGAAGCATTTAATTTGATGAGGATTTATTTCCTCCTACTTGACTTACTCTCTTAAGTTGATATATTTTAACTCGTCTAATTTTAAACCCTTTTTTCAATAACTAAGGTTAACTTTTGTAGACTGACATGTACTATTGCGGACGTTTTTGTAATACTCTCTGAGGCGACCAATATTGCCATGCATGGTTGTCTCCTACCTATAAGCGTTTAGGCGCATGCAAAAGTATGTCTCCGAAGATTTCCCCCCCCCCGACATGATTGTCTATTAACATTGTTGCCTATTACGTGTTATCAAAAAAATGCAAATATTGCCAGAGAATTTATCTATGAATTAAGCAGAGAATCACTAAAGCAGGATTATTGGTTCTCGAGTTTTAGGTGGAGTAGCAGGTTTGCAGACAGACAGACATAAACAGACATGAATATCTTTTATAATTATTCAAGATAGGCGTCGTCTGTAAACCGATCTGGCGGATAGCAATGTTGGACTTTTGCGAGACAGTTGTCCATGTGTTTTTTCATTTTTCATCCAACTCGTTTGCTCCTGAACCAACGCGTCTCAAGTGGATAAGATACACTTCTCTCTTATCTTGAATAAACAAACAGGTTTTGATACTTCTGTCAATCTACGCACCTCATTTGTCTGAAGGAATGTGTCACTTAACAGTATAACCAACCACAGGTTTGATGTTCGCATTTTACCTATTCCCATCCCTCTCCAAGGGGGTGTTAGGAGTGCCTTATTTCCCGTGGGGGCTGAATATAACCTTACACGATTACAAAATACTACAATCGACTTGGCAATGCTGAAAACTGTGAACTCGCCATTGATATCTATCATTTTCGATAATTAGTTCATAGGGAGGAAAGGGTGTATACGTGTTGGTTTTGGATTATGATGTCTTCGAAAATGTCACTACTTATTTCGGCGGACCTAAAAACTATGATCTCAACTCTAATATTAGTCATTTTCGATTATTTTTACATTTCTTCCCTTAACCAAACGGAGTATATTCCCTCACACGGGGAGATAGTGGACTTGAGCGGCAATGCGAGTGTGACTGTTCCCTTCTGCGACCGCAAAACGGATGTCTTAACACCAAAATCGGACGTTTCGCGTAATTGTAAACTGCCACTCACCGTTCCCATTCCCTTCTCCAAGGATGCTAGGGGTTTAATATCTTCAATTTGGACTAATTTTGAACTTAGGAAACATTGGGGGCATTCTTATGTATCTCAACGGCACCGATTACTATGATTTCAAATATGTTATAGGATTTTTCCATTATTTTTATACGTCACCCTCTTCCCACCCCCTCCCAAGCGATATCAGGGTTTTCTTGCCCCCATAGTGCTTTTTGTAAGATAGTCAATCATCTGTGAATAAAGTTTGATTGAAAATGCTCTGGACACTGGTGAGTTATTGTGGGATACATACATAAAACATTTCAACCCCTATTACACCCTCTTAGGGTTGGAGTTTCGTAAAATCCTTTCTTAACTCACGTCTACACCCTGTAAGGGATCTACCTAAAAAAGTTCAAGTTTTTAAACTATGTAGTTTCGGAGATTTCGTGATTAGTTAGTCGGTCAGTGATTGGTATTTCGCTTATGTATTTCTACATTTATTTACGTTATTGTTGTACAGTCATACGCATTTTAAGACATTACGTGTTAATCAAAATAATAAGTAATAAATTCCTATTCATTTTCTAGCTCGCTTAATTTCATCCAGGTAGGTTCTGAAAATTTTAAATTTCTCTTCTGTCGCTATTAATTTAAAATATTCCCTTGTTCCAATCACATCTTGTCTTTTTAATTTTGTTATAAATTTTGCTCGTTCTTCATTATAAAATTCACAATTCCACACAATGTGCTTCATAGCTTCTCGGTCTCTGCCACAAATACATTCGTCATGAACCAAGATTTTAAACCTATAAAAATAACTGTCATATCCCCTTGTTATGAATATAATTCTGCCACACGACGTGTTGGTACTAACCATTTCCTATTCTTCTCTACAAAATGAACATCTGGTACAAATGTATCCTTTTAACCGTTTCTCCCATCGTACCTGCCAAGCCTCCAAAGGCAAATTTATTATTTTGCGTTTCCATCTTCCCTTGTCTTCCCATCGAGAACAAGTCCTAGGATTCGTACTAACAATACGGGGACGTAGGGGTTGGGCGACCTTTGGCGGAATACATAGAGAACTTACGGTGTACCTTTTTGACGCTGGTTCAAATCTCTGTTGATACGAGCAGAAATTGCATTGGTGGACGAAGAGGGTTCTCGGTAGGTTTCTCGGGGTACTCGCGTTTCCCCTTGCTTATCGTTCCGGCACAACTTACATTCATCATCCTTCACACAACATCCTTGTCATTCTTCAGCCATTAGGAACCATAGTGGAATAGGACAGGTGTGCCCGTCCGGAGCATGCGCAGTGCAAGCCAATGGTATTCAAGACATTTTTCGGAGCGGGCGCATTAGAATATCGCTTCACGCCTACAACGCAGTCAAACATATTACATAAATCTGTACAATACCTTTAACTTCCCTCTCAAAAAATGTCTTGCGTTTCATTGGCTGGCCAACGTCCCCTACCACCTCGATGCGCAACGTCTCACCTTGTTTTATTCCACCATGTCTGAGAACAGGCGGTGGTTGGGTACAATGACCAGGGTACAGAGGAACCTCCATACGGTGCCCCCTGACATTGTGTCTCTGGCGAATTCCTCTACAGGAGCAAATCTGACACAATTTCATTCACTCAGGGCTGTATGGATGATTCATTATATTTGAAAATTCAAAATCATTCGTTTTTTGTTTAGAAAATACAATTGATTAAACAGTGGGTGGTTTAGGTGCAATAATATAATCAAACGTGTTCGATTATGTCAGGTATTTGCCTAAGATAGAAAAACTTCCCCACGACTACTTGACATATCCTAATTGCTCTTGGAAATCATTTCCTATTGTTCGAGTCTGAGCCGGATGCTAGTTGTACCCAAAAGCTGTAATAAAGATAAATCCTATCGACTAGTTAATATGGCGATGAAATTGAGTACTTATCCCTCATTATTTAGAGACGGCTCATTTTTCTCGTCTCACGCAGACGAATACAACAAAATTTTAATAATACGATACCTCCCCCCCTCCCCCCTACCAGCCTCAAGCAGTTGTTTCTGATGCGAGAGATGTTTCTGCATTGTGGTCTATTGCATGTAAATTTCGTTCGTCCTTTACTCTAGTTTCCAGACTTATTTTCTTTGACCTATTTAGTCTATTACTTATTTTGTAAACTACATTAACCTAATCTATGGGATCTTTCTCATCTATTCCTTTGACCATCAAATTCTTTTTTGAACATTTAAACAAAGTAATTAATTTCAAACTTATAGAATTTAATAACTTTTTTTACCAATTATATTATAAACGTGATATATAAAAATACCGAATAAATTGTTTCATATTTTTGAGGTTCCCCTTTTATGAAATTTAATATGAACTGAAAATTTAAACTCGTAAAAGAATGTGGCAAAAAGTAAAATATATAATTAAACTTTATAAAGCTGTGTTGCTGGAGAAGTCATTCATTATGAAATTTGTGGATTCATTCGAATTTTTTGAATAAGTTTTATCTTATCGCATTTTTAGATACTAAAAATATCGTTTGTAGCAGGATCACTGAATTAAATAATATCATTTTATCAATATTCTTGATCACCTTTCAATCATGTGAATTTTATCTCTGAAATATGAAAACTAGATGAATCACCTCACAACGCTTTAAACAAAGATTATATTTTTATCTTTCCAAGAAAGAAAAAAAAATAGGCCACACATGCGAGATTGTAAGATATTGCTCTTCATGAGATGGTGCAATCAAATACCTGGAGACCACCTGTTTATGAGTTTTTTTTCTGATGAATTTTGATGGAAAACTTACGCATTGCCAGGGAACTGTCTCCGGAAATTCCAAGTCCGTATTCTTATACCCTTCCACCCTCTCCAGAGCTGGTCTGAATGCAACTTGTCTTCATAATTACATATGTGTCCATTGTGCGACTAAAATATTCGTATATAGTTTTAATATTGATAGGTTGTTGAGACTGTGACTATGTGATTCAAGTGTTTAACATGGGCGATGATTCTATTTATACGTTGTAGAGCCAAAAGGGTAATAATTCATAAAAAGTTTCAGGACAAATTCTATCGCTGTGACACATCTTTCAAGAATCTTGGCTGGATATGTTCTAGGAATTGTCGGGAAGTGAATATTTTTACATTCCTTCTTCTTATATTTAAAACTTTTTTTTTTCTCGTTCAGAAAGCGTCCACCACCTGAAGGAGATATATCGCGAAACAGTATTAAATGTATTAAATGCCGTAAATACTGGGCGATAGGGGATTAAGTGGGGGATAAACTTCAGAGGCTGATTGCTGACAGGAAAAGTTGGATTGATAGTCCAGAATAAAGCAATTCGTTCTGGTACATTCCACCACGCATTACAAGGTATTAATTTGCATCATTATCTAACGTATGGCCACGACGTTCACCGGACTGAAAGGACCACTTTGATTTAGTGGGACATCTGAAAAGTGCAGATGCCAGTCGCTGATGTGCAGACCCTTCAACCTGTGACGTAATTCGGCTAGAACTTGAAAACATTCTAGAAAGAGAAAGGTAATCTATGATACGACGTATGAACGAGTTCATTACAGCCAATGACGGCCATTTTTGTAACAAGCAGTGAATTAATACCACACAATGAGTTATGTTATGTCCTAAAACTAACTGTTCATAGCGTGTGCCGTCGTGGAATTAATAGAGAACTAACCGTCCATTTACGTACATATTTTGATATTAACTTTTTTCTTTCTTTTCCTATCAGGTATCACCCTCTTCAAATTCATTTTTTATGCATGTTTTTTATCCCTTTTATTTATAAACGTTTGTTTCTAACAGTACGTAACCTTGGCACGATTTTGTACATTAATTATCTCTGTCCCGGGATTTCCTCCGGTTTTTCTTAGGGTAGTTGCGGATTTTCCACAGGCGGGATTGTCATTTAATACTTTTATTATCATTTATTTCGAGTTTTGGCTGTACATATTAACTACGATTCATTTTGGAATAATTAATGGATATCAGTACGTATTTATTAATCAACTTCTTCTATAAATATTAAATCCGCCACTGCCCTCGGGTCCTTCATCGGAATTGATGGGATGGTCCCTTGCTTGTTTCCGGAGAGTAACTTTATCATCCTCCATGTTGTCATACGCAGTTTGCAACTGCTTTTTGACAATAAAGTTTATTTATTTACAAGTTTGTCTCCTTACTTAATATTAATTCTGTGTACAGCTCAAATTATAAGCGCGAGTAGTCAATAGATATATAGTAAAAATGGGAAATGTTTTTATGTAATCTATTACGGACGTGAAAACTATTTCTGCAGACCCATTTGCCGCTCATGACACCGCGGTAAAATTCTCAAGCGTGTTTTAGGATTTCCTGGACAACCCTTCGAAAATGGTGTTCCTAATCACAGATTTGCTTGCTGCCTCCCCTCTGAAGTCTTCGATCCTTATCATCCCCCTCCCCCGACAACAGTCTTTACTCTCAATGATTGTTTGAATTGCTAAATATTTCAATATACATTTGTATACGAATTAAAAGAACATAAAAAATAGACAAGTTTAAAGATGATAACTTTCGGCGAGGTTAAAATGGCTAATCCACTTACCTCCTGTATGGGGATGTCTCTCAGGTCTTCTGGGGTTTAGGTCTGGGTGGAAATGGTGCACAGTTGTGGAAGACGAACGGGTGGTGTAGTGGTCAACACCCCTGCGATCAATGGAGGAATCCCGAGTTCGATTCCCGATTCGTCGCCATTTTCGCCTGACCGAAAATTATCACATCTTCTCTACGTGTTGGGTACACGGAAGAAATATACGCACAACTTTAAAGATATATTATCGAATCATGTGGAATATTGAATGTGGATTACAAAAATGTCACATTTTTAAATGTGAGGGTGCGTTAATTTCGTGTGTACAGACCCAATTAAGTCTACTAGAAGCCGATATGAAAAAAATTCTCTTCGTAATCTTCTCCCCAACCTCGATTACCCCATTTCTATTGAGATGATGAGAACCTTCCAAGTCAAGTCATTCAAGAGTGTAACCATAGCTACAGACGATTACTACACACGGCCATGATGTATCTCACCAGCGCAGTTTTAATTAAATCTTGTAAAATTATTTTATACATGGATATAAGATAATTCACAAAATTGGATAGCATTCTTGATGGAATTATGACGTATAAATGTTTAAAGTTTCATGAAATATGTCCTACAGAGATAACGTATACAACCCGTGCCAAGGTTGCGTAGTTGGAAATAAACGATGAAAAATCAACACTCATGAAAAAGGAATTTAATCTGAATCTAGAGTAGTATAACAATGGCGTGATAAAGTAATGAAGTTGAATAATGATTAAATTGTTAACCCGCAACTTCTGAATACCTACTTGGGGAGGATAGATTGCATCGTCTACGGTCAAATGCAAATTGCGACGGACCGAGACTCGAATCCCGGCCCCTGCTGTGCTTCCGTTGCAGCACCCACCTAGATTCTCCAAGCCGATACACAACATCCAACAATTTTCACTTGGCTCAAGATGATGCGATGTTTAAATTGGTTTTATGAAATAAGAATAAATATTAGATCAAAATGAAATGATATAAGTATGAAGCATGTAACTCATTTAATGAAAAATAAATTAAAAACAAACGTGGAATAAATATTTAATATTTCATTACGTAAAAATATTATTAATTGATTATGTACAACTTGAATAATTTCTACCTACTACCCCGTCACCAAATAAGCGTGCATGGTGTTCTGCGAAAGTAATAAAAACGATACTAAATTAATAAAGAAAAATGTAAGTAAACACAGACTCAGAAAGAACAGCTGATATATTATCTCAAGCAACCATAAATAAAACTGTATATTGCAGTTTGCGTATAACAGTTGACTTCTAGCATTGCAAGATCTCAAAATCAAGGTCACGAGCATTACACTTGTCTTGTTGAGAACGATCTAGTGAAGCTGTGCTATCAGGACTTCAAATGAGAATTATCGTACAAGATTTCCTAAATTATCTTATTTTGGTGGCCATTGTAACATTTTTTGTAATCCTACTTTCACGTATTAAACCTTTAATTTTTATTTACTAAAATGTTTTAATAAATATCATTTGGTATTTACCGCTCTGGCTTGGAAAAATTATTTGTATTCCGTTTACGCACTGTATGAATAACTGTCAATGAACACAGTTGAATAACGGATCAACATTAGTCTGTTTTTCGTTCAACCGAAATATTTTCTTTGACTAGCATAGATCCTAATACATAAGTGTACGTACGTTTCCAGTTCTCACGCTTCTAAGTGGATTACAACTGTATCATATTAGCATTACAAAAAAAAATTGAGTTGTAGTTGATAAAAAGTTTAGCTGTTATGTTTTCCCTAGTTTATTATGGAAATATTTAGAGTATATTAAACTTCTAATTTAATTTTTTATGTAATTTGGTAACTTCTCTCTTCATCATATAAATATTGTTTTATATTTCTTATTATCCCAATCGGATCTAAGAACCCCACCATATGTATACCATTTCTTTAAATTGAGTAAAATGAAATAAAAAACGTATAGTTCTTAATGTTACAAACCAAACGTTTGTAAGGGGTTTATTTACACATTCTCATTTATTATGTACTTTGTTATTATTTATATTTTATGAGAATTGTGTTATTTATTGTTTGTTTATAAATATTATGTGTCTATATAAACATTCTTTGTATATAGACGCTCTGTGCAAGTACCTTGCACGTTCCATGATATAGAATCATTGAACACACTCACTATGTACGTTCCTTGACATAGGATCATTGAACGCACTCCATATGCACGTTCTGTGTACAGCTATATATCTGGCTACGCTCAACGTCAAATTATCCATTACACAAGTATCCATTCGTCGTGTACGATGTTACTCCGCGAGTGCGTCGCCGTATCGTGATGACACTCTGAAACCTGATCAAGTCTACCTATTGTGACTCTACCGTTTATGGGCTCTCAACATTATTCGCCTTCGAACAACTTAGCGCCTCAAGGCCATCATTCGCCTACGGGCAAAAATAATCCATTCCGTTCTTCGCGTTATGAAGCTCAACGTACAAGTATCATTTCTCGTACAGGGAGGACCACTCCCTACGCCGCATGTGATATTATGAAACATACGTTTCATTGATAACTTTTTGGACCATGATTTCTTTATAGAAATCATTTACCTGTTGTGCTATACAGTGAATAGTGCGACGCTCATAGCAAAGCGACTTCGAATACAGATGTTCATAAGTATTTTCTAGTTACAGCCACATGCTCACCAAAGCTACAAGGCCAACTGGAACAACTCAACATTCCGACAGCAGACCTCGGCCAGACATCCGCAGGCAGCCGGAAAAGCAGTACGATAAGGAAACTATTCCAACGTGCAACTATAATTCTTCACTAAGTACGACAAGGAAGCAATTCCAAAGTACTATTAATATTCCTCGTAAAGGGAGGACTACATCAGATATTAATCTGATGGATCATAAATCCTGCACTAATTATATGGTTTTTATAACCTATTCTAAAGTAAATAGCAGGTATTTTTTGTATGCAACTATTAGTTGATGTCGGGGGGATGTTCTCAAAAACTTGAGTCCAAGGGCTTTTTTTTATTATTACGTGCAGATTACTTACAATCGCACTTCAACTTTGTTCTTAACCATTCGTAATTCTGTTTAAATTGGGAAAGGGGTACTAAAGGGGATATTTCATAAACTATCGTTTATGTTTAAATGTATTCAAACTCCGTAGGAAGTGTTCTCCTCGGAGCGTCAGCTGCCCACAACAACTGACTTCAATATTGCAAAAACCAGGATCAACTCTGTAATTCTGCTTTTGTAGACTTAGGAAAATATATGTATATATGTTATTTGTAATAAATGTAAATTTGTGAATCTGAAGCTTGTCCAAAAAAGAATCCTATTAATTTTTACTTCTTCATGCTCGTTGAAACACACGAGTCCCCCCTGTCTATGATTACTACGAATGGTTATTCGTTTGTAACACTTAAAATAGTGAAAACATTTTACTCGTTCACGTGTAATTAATCATTTGTATAACTAAATTTGAACGTCGCTAATTGCATAAAATTAAAATAGTTGTGTTAAATAGTAAAATAATGGATGCTCACCGATCCATAACAACGTTCCACGCGTTTTGTCACTCGGGCAATTCCATGATTCCTACATTTTCCGACAAAACAAATAACTTTCTGAAACACGTAACTTTTTACTGAAACTCTGAGCAAATTCCTCAGCAGGACACGCACCTACAGCTCCCAACTTGTCGAGCTCACGTTTTTAAACGATGAACCTATCAGAGACCGAAAACTTTCGTCGATTGTGGTGGATTCCCTCAAGAAACTGGAATAAATAAAATCAAGAATGTATAAAATCAAACACCAACTCAAGCCTCATTTACGCAGCGCTCACTATTATCGCTTCGTCAATGCTCTAACTGCGTAACACAGACCACATCTAACCACATGGTTTGCGTAAATGTAGTGGAGTTTGTGTTTAATGTAAAGTATGAAGTTTGTAAAAAAAACCCACGTTTTTACCTTTTTAGCCCTGGACGTACCCTTTAGTAAAATTCGCCCGTTCAGTCGGCGAGGGGGCATTCTGTCTTCATTTTTGCCTCCGAAGTAGCGTCATTGGCCACGACAATTATTGAGATTTCATTAGATTGCACATCCATCAAACGTACTTTAATCTCATTTCAAGGTTGATAAAATTAATGATTTTGTGGGCGTCGCCCGAGATCAAGTACGCGATTGCACACTAAAACTGAGAATGATAAAATAATTACACCATCCCTGATGTGATAGTCACCAATTGTCTTTCCTTAGTTTTATTTCGTTATTTAAACTGTACATAGTGGATATCTGCAGAAAATGTCATGGAAATGAAACTTGTCAATATTTTCCCTCCAACCTCTTT
>NNCF01131203.1:140743-162229 GCA_002313205.1 Laupala kohalensis | reverse complement strand
AACGCACGTGACGCTTTCTCACGACGTTGTGTTGGGACCTGACTTTTTTTCTTTCGACATCCACGGCAATACGACTTTTTTTACTGACAGATAGCGAAGTAAATAACACGAGTACGCGACGAAATCGGAATTAAAGCTTTTTTTTCTGAAATTTTGGAAAAATTTTTAAAAACATTTTTCACCGTTAGACACTTATTTTCTTCGAATAAGCTCAGAAAATTTTTTTGACCAAAAATTTCAACTTTTTTCTTTGTTGATTACAAAGATAATGCCTATGTTATAGTAGACACCCTTTAGAATTACGTAAAAATCTATAGAAATTACTGTTAGGGTGAACAAATATTGAGAAAATTGAAGAAAAACGCAAGTGACGCTTTCTCACGACGTTGTGTTGGGACCTGACTTTTTTTCTTTCGACATCCACGGCATGACGACACTTTTTACTGACAGATGGCGAAGTAAATAACACAAGTATGCGACGAAATCGGAGAAAAAGCTTTTATTTTTCTGAAATTTTGGAAAATTATGTAAAGACATTTTTCGCCGTTAGACACTTATATTCTTCGAATAAGCACATAAAATTTTTTTGACCAAAAATTTCAACTTTTTTCCTTGTTGATTACAAAGATAATGCCTTTGTTATAGTAGACACCCTTTAGAATTACGTAAAAATCCATAGAAATTACTGTTGAAGTGAGCAAGTATTGAGAAAAATGAAGAATAACGCACGTGACGCTTTCTGACAACGTTGTGTTGGGACCTGACTTTTTTTCTTTCGACATCCACGGCATGATGACTCTATTACTTGAAAGATGAGGAATTAAATAACACGAGTATGCGACGAAATCGGAAAAAAAGCTTTTAATTTTCTGAAAAATTGAAAAAAAATTTAATAACATTTTTCGCCGTTAGACACTTATATTGATAAATTATATAGAAATAACTGTTAAGGAGAACGAAACTTGATAAATTTGACGAATTACGCACGTGACGCTTTCTCATAGCATTGTGTTGGGATCTTACTTTTTTTCTATCGACTTCTAGGACTTAAACACGTTTCTTACTGACAGAAAGTGTGGAATATAACACGCGTATGCGACGAAATCAAAAAAAAACTTTTCATTTTTCGAAAAATTGAAAATATTTTCTAAAGACTTTTTTCGAGGTTAGACACTTGTATTCTTGCAATAAGCACATAAAAGTTTTTTTTCCAAAAATTTCAATTTTTTTCATTGTTAAATAAAAGGTTTTTCCTTTTGACATAGCATACACACTTTAGAGTTACGTTAAGGCCCTCAGTATTGATTGTTGAGGTGAACGAGTCTTGAAAAATTTGACGAATTACGCACGAGACGCTTTCTCATAACGTTGTGTTGGGATCTTATTCTTTTTCTATTGACTTCTACGACTCAAACACGCGTCTTACTGACATAAAGCGAGGAAAATAACACGAGTATGCGACAAAATCAAAAAAAAACTTTTTAATTTTCGAAAAATTGAGAATAGTTTCTAAAGACATTTTTCGAGGATAGACACTTATATTCTTCGAATAAGCACATTAAAATTTTTTTACAAAAAAATTCATCTTTTTTCATTGTTGAATACAAGTTTTTTGCTTTTGATATAGCCGACACTCTTTAAAATTACGTTAAAATACATAGAAAAGACTGTTGAAATGAACGAAACTTAAGAAATTAGACGAATTACGCACATGACGCTTTCTCATAACGTTGTATTGGGATCTTCCTTTTTTTCTATCAACTTCTACAACTCAAACACGCTTCTTACTGACAGAAAGCGAGGAATTTACACGAGTATGCGACAAAATCAAAAAAAAACTATTAATTATACATTTTTGACCAAAAAGTTTAACTTTTTTTCTTGTTGAATTCAAATTTTGTGCTTTTAGTAAAGCAGTTACTCATTAGAATTACGTTAAAATACAAACAAATGACTGTTAAGGTGAGCGATTCTTGAGAAATATGAAGAATTACGCACGTGACGCTTTCTCACAACGCTGTGTTGAGGTCTTCCTTTATTTATTACTCCATCCTCGACATAAAGTTTGTTCCCACTGACAGAAACCGAGGTAAATAACACGAGTACGCGCTAAAATCTGAAAAAAACTTATCATTTTAAAAAACATTAAGAAAATTTTCCAAAGACATTTTTTGAGTTTAGACACTTATATTCCTTGAATAAGTACATAAAAACATTTGACCAAAAACAACAACTTTTTTTTTAATACTATTTTTGTGCTTTTAATATAGCAGACACTCTTTAGAATTACGTTAAAATACATAGAAATGGTAGTTGAGGTGAGGGAGTCTTCAGAATTTTGACGAATTACGCACGTGACGCTTTCTCACAACGTAGTTTTAGCATCTTTATTACTTTTCTTTCGACATACACGACATGAAGCCGCTTCTTGCTGACAGAAAGCGAGGTAAATAAGCCGAGTAAGCGTCGAAATCGGTTACAAAACTCTTCATTTTTCGAAAAATTGAGAAAAATGTTGATAGTCATTTTTTGACGTTAGACACTTATATTCTCTGAATAAGCACACAAAACATTTTTGACCAAATATTTCAACTTTTTTTCTTGTTCAATACAAATTTTGTGCTTTTAATATAGCAGACACTTTTTAAATTTACGTTAAAATACATAGAAATGACTCTTAAGGTAAGCGATTCATGGGAAATTTGAGGAATTACGCACGTGATGCTATCTCACAACGTTGTGTTGGGATCTTACTTTTTTTCTTTCGACATCCACGACATGAAGACGATTCTTACTGACAGAAAGCGAGGTAAATAACACGAGTATGCGACCAAATCGGTTACAAAACTCTTAATTTTTACAAAAATTGAGATAATCTTCTAAAGACATTTTTCGACATTGGACACTTATATTCTTTGAAAAAGCACATAAAACATTTTTGACCAAAAATTTTAACTTTTTTTCTTGTTGAATTTAAATTTTGTGCTTTTAATAAAGCAGTCACTCATTATAATTACGTTAAAATACAAAGAAATGACATTTAAAGTGAGCAATTCTTGAGAAATTTGAGGAATTTCACATGTGGGGCATTCTCACAACGGTGTGTTCGGAACTTACTCTTTACTTTCGACATCCAGGACATTAAGGCGCTTCATACTGAGAGAAATCGAGGTAAATAACACGAATATGCGACAAAACCAGTAACAAAACTCTTAATTCTTCTAAAAAAAAGAGAAAATTTTCTTAAGACATTTTTCGACGCTAGACGCTTATATTCTCTTAATAAGCACATAAAAAAATGTTGACCAAAAATTTTAACTTTTTTTCTTGTTGAATTCAAATTTTGTGCTTTTAATAAAGCAGACACTCTTTCTTACAACGTTGTGTTGGGATTTATTTTTTTCCTTCGACATCCACGACATGAAGATGCTTCTTACTGACAGAAAGCGAGGTAAATAACACGAGTATTCGACGAAATCGGTAACAAAACTTTACATTTTTCAAAAAATTGAGATACTTTTCTAAAGACATTTTTCGACATTAGACACATATTCTTTGAATAAGCACATAAAAAAATTTGACCAAAAATTTGAACTTTTTTTTATTGTTTGATACAAATTTTGTGCTTTTGATATAGAAGATACTTTTTCTAATTACGTTAAAATACAAAGAAATTACGGTTAAGGTGAGCGAATCTTGAGAAATTTGATAAATTACGCACGTGACACTTTCTCATAACATTAAAAATAAAAATTTTTGACCAAAAATTTTAACTTTTTTCCTTGTCGAATTAAAATTTTGTGCTTTTGATATAGCAGTCACTTATTAGAATTACGTTAAAATACAACGAAATTACTGTTAAGGTTAGCTATACTTGAAAATTTTGAGGATCTACGCTCGTGATGCTTACTTACAACGTTGTTTTGAGATCTTACTTTTTTTCTTTCGACATCCAGGAAATGAGGACGCTTCTTACTAACAGAAAGCGAGGTAAATAACGCGAGTATGCGGCGAAATCGGAAAAAAAACTTTTCATTTTAAAAAAAAGTAGGAAAAATTTTCAAAGACATTTTCGAGTTTATACACTTATATTTCTTGAATAAGAACAAAACGTTTTTGACCAAAAACAACAACTTTTTCTTGTTGAATACTATTTTTGTGCTTTTAATATAGCAGACACTTTTTAGAATTACGTTAAATATATAGAAATGGTAGTTGAGGTGAGGGAGTCTTCAGAATTTTGACGAATTACGCACGGGACTCTTTCTCAAAACGTTGTGTTGGGATCTTACTCTTTTTCTTTCGACATCCTTGACAAGAAAACGCTTTTTACTGACAGAATGCGAGGTAAATAACACGAGTATGCGACGAAATCGGTAAAAAACGTTTCATTTTTTCAAAAAATTGAGAAATTTTTCCAAAGACATTTTTTGAGTTTAGACACTTGAATAGGCACTAAAATATTTTTCGACCAAAAATTTCAACTTTTTTTCTTGTTGAAAATTAATTTTGTGTTTTCTGATATAGCAGACACTCTTTAGAATTACGTTAAAATACATAGAAATGGTTGTTGAAGTAAGCAAGTCTTCAGAAATTTGACGAATTACGCACGTGACGCTTTCTTACAACCTTGTTTTGGGATCTTACTTTTTTCCTGCGACATCCTCGACATGAAGAAGCTTCTTACTGACAGAAAGCAAAGTAAATAACACGAGTATGCGACGAAATCGATAACAAAACTTTTCATTTTTTAATAAATTGAGATAATTTTCTAAAGCTTATTTTCGACGTTAGACACTTATGTTCGTTGAATAAGCACATAAAAAAATTTTGACCCAAGTTTCAACTAATTTCCTTCTTGAATATAAATTTTGAGCTTTTGATATAGCAGACACTCTTTAGAATTACGTTAAAATACATAGATATGGTTGATGAAGTAAGCAAGTTTTAAGAAATTTGACGAATTACGCACGTGACGCATTCTTACAACGTTGTGTTGGGATTTTACTTTTATTTTTTCGACATTCACGACATGAAGACGCTTCTTACAGACGGAAAGCGAGGTAAATAACACGAGTATGCGCTAAAATCTGAAAAAAACGTATCATTTTAAAAAACATTAAGAAAATTTTCCAAAGACATTTTTTGAGTTTAGACACTTATATTCCTTGAATAAGTACATAAAAACATTTGACCAAAAACAACAACTTTTTTTTAATACTATTTTTGTGCTTTTAATATAGCAGACACTCTTTAGAATTACGTTAAAATACATAGAAATGGTAGTTGAGGTGAGGCAGTCTTCAGAATTTTGACGAATTACGCACGTGACGCTTTCTCACAACGTAGTTTTAGCATCTTTATTACTTTTCTTTCGACATACACGACATGAAGCCGCTTCTTGCTGACAGAAAGCGAGGTAAATAAGCCGAGTAAGCGTCGAAATCGGTTACAAAACTCTTCATTTTTCGAAAAATTGAGAAAAATGTTGATAGTCATTTTTTGACGTTAGACACTTATATTCTCTGAATAAGCACACAAAACATTTTTGACCAAATATTTCAACTTTTTTTCTTGTTCAATACAAATTTTGTGCTTTTGATATAGCAGACACTTTTTAAATTTACGTTAAAATACATAGAAATGACTCTTAAGGTAAGCGATTCATGGGAAATTTGAGGAATTACGCACGTGATGCTATCTCACAACGTTGTGTTGGGATCTTACTTTTTTTCTTTCGACATCCACGACATGAAGACGATTCTTACTGACAGAAAGCGAGGTAAATAACACGAGTATGCGACCAAATCGGTTACAAAACTCTTAATTTTTACAAAAATTGAGATAATCTTCTAAAGACATTTTTCGACATTGGACACTTATATTCTTTGAAAAAGCACATAAAACATTTTTGACCAAAAATTTTAACTTTTTTTCTTGTTGAATTTAAATTTTGTGCTTTTAATAAAGCAGTCACTCATTATAATTACGTTAAAATACAAAGAAATGACATTTAAAGTGAGCAATTCTTGAGAAATTTGAGGAATTTCACATGTGGGGCATTCTCACAACGGTGTGTTCGGAACTTACTCTTTACTTTCGACATCCAGGACATTAAGGCGCTTCATACTGAGAGAAATCGAGGTAAATAACACGAATATGCGACAAAACCAGTAACAAAACTCTTAATTCTTCTAAAAAAAAGAGAAAATTTTCTTAAGACATTTTTCGACGCTAGACGCTTATATTCTCTTAATAAGCACATAAAAAAATGTTGACCAAAAATTTTAACTTTTTTTCTTGTTGAATTCAAATTTTGTGCTTTTAATAAAGCAGACACTCTTTCTTACAACGTTGTGTTGGGATTTATTTTTTTCCTTCGACATCCACGACATGAAGATGCTTCTTACTGACAGAAAGCGAGGTAAATAACACGAGTATTCGACGAAATCGGTAACAAAACTTTACATTTTTCAAAAAATTGAGATACTTTTCTAAAGACATTTTTCGACATTAGACACATATTCTTTGAATAAGCACATAAAAAAATTTGACCAAAAATTTGAACTTTTTTTTATTGTTTGATACAAATTTTGTGCTTTTGATATAGAAGATACTTTTTCTAATTACGTTAAAATACAAAGAAATTACGGTTAAGGTGAGCGAATCTTGAGAAATTTGATAAATTACGCACGTGACACTTTCTCATAACATTAAAAATAAAAATTTTTGACCAAAAATTTTAACTTTTTTCCTTGTCGAATTAAAATTTTGTGCTTTTGATATAGCAGTCACTTATTAGAATTACGTTAAAATACAACGAAATTACTGTTAAGGTTAGCTATACTTGAAAATTTTGAGGATCTACGCTCGTGATGCTTACTTACAACGTTGTTTTGAGATCTTACTTTTTTTCTTTCGACATCCAGGAAATGAGGACGCTTCTTACTAACAGAAAGCGAGGTAAATAACGCGAGTATGCGGCGAAATCGGAAAAAAAACTTTTCATTTTAAAAAAAAGTAGGAAAAATTTTCAAAGACATTTTCGAGTTTATACACTTATATTTCTTGAATAAGAACAAAACGTTTTTGACCAAAAACAACAACTTTTTCTTGTTGAATACTATTTTTGTGCTTTTAATATAGCAGACACTTTTTAGAATTACGTTAAATATATAGAAATGGTAGTTGAGGTGAGGGAGTCTTCAGAATTTTGACGAATTACGCACGGGACTCTTTCTCAAAACGTTGTGTTGGGATCTTACTCTTTTTCTTTCGACATCCTTGACAAGAAAACGCTTTTTACTGACAGAATGCGAGGTAAATAACACGAGTATGCGACGAAATCGGTAAAAAACGTTTCATTTTTTCAAAAAATTGAGAAATTTTTCCAAAGACATTTTTTGAGTTTAGACACTTGAATAGGCACTAAAATATTTTTCGACCAAAAATTTCAACTTTTTTTCTTGTTGAAAATTAATTTTGTGTTTTCTGATATAGCAGACACTCTTTAGAATTACGTTAAAATACATAGAAATGGTTGTTGAAGTAAGCAAGTCTTCAGAAATTTGACGAATTACGCACGTGACGCTTTCTTACAACCTTGTTTTGGGATCTTACTTTTTTCCTGCGACATCCTCGACATGAAGAAGCTTCTTACTGACAGAAAGCAAAGTAAATAACACGAGTATGCGACGAAATCGATAACAAAACTTTTCATTTTTTAATAAATTGAGATAATTTTCTAAAGCTTATTTTCGACGTTAGACACTTATGTTCGTTGAATAAGCACATAAAAAAATTTTGACCCAAGTTTCAACTAATTTCCTTCTTGAATATAAATTTTGAGCTTTTGATATAGCACACACTCTTTAGAATTACGTTAAAATACATAGATATGGTTGATGAAGTAAGCAAGTTTTAAGAAATTTGACGAATTACGCACGTGACGCATTCTTACAACGTTGTGTTGGGATTTTACTTTTATTTTTTCGACATTCACGACATGAAGACGCTTCTTACAGACGGAAAGCGAGGTAAATAACACGAGTATGCGCTGAAATCTGAAAAAAACGTATCATTTTAAAAAACATTAAGAAAATTTTCCAAAGACATTTTTTGAGTTTAGACACTTATATTCCTTGAATAAGTACATAAAAACATTTGACCAAAAACAACAACTTTTTTTTAATACTATTTTTGTGCTTTTAATATAGCAGACACTCTTTAGAATTACGTTAAAATACATAGAAATGGTAGTTGAGGTGAGGCAGTCTTCAGAATTTTGACGAATTACGCACGTGACGCTTTCTCACAACGTAGTTTTAGCATCTTTATTACTTTTCTTTCGACATACACGACATGAAGCCGCTTCTTGCTGACAGAAAGCGAGGTAAATAAGCCGAGTAAGCGTCGAAATCGGTTACAAAACTCTTCATTTTTCGAAAAATTGAGAAAAATGTAGAAAATCATTTTTTGATGTTAGACACTTATATTCTCTGAATAAGCACACAAAACATTTTTGACCAAATATTTCAACTTTTTTCTTGTTGAATACAAATTTTGTGCTTTTAATATAGCTGACACTTTTTAAATTTACGTTAAAATACATAGAAATGACTCTTAAGGTATGCGATTCATGGGAAATTTGTGGAATTACGCACGTGATGCTTTCTCACAACGATGTGTTGGGATCTTACTTTTTTTCTTTCGACATCCACGACATGAAGACGCTTCTTACTGACAGAAAGCGAGGTAAATAACGCGAGTATGTGAAGAAATCGGAAAAAGAACTTTTCATTTTTCGAAAAATTGAGAAATTTTCTAAAGACATTTTTCGAGGTTATACATTTATATACTTTGAATAATCACATAAAAAAATTTTGACATAAAATTTCAATTTTTTTCTTTTTGAATACAAATTTTGTCCTTTTAATATAGCAGACACTGTTTTGAATTACGTTAAAACACATAGAAATGGTTGTTGAAGTAAGCAAGTCTTAAGAAATTTGACGAATTACGCACGTGACACTTTCTTACAACGTTGTGTTGGGATTTTACTTTTTTTCCTTCGACATCGACGACATGAAGACGCTTCTTACAGACGGAAAGCGAGGTAAATAACACGAATATGCGACCAAATCGGTTACAAAACTCTTTTTTTTTTTTAAATTGAGAAAATCTTCTAAAGACATTTTTCGAGGTTAGACATTTATATTCTTTGAATAAGCACATAAAAAATTTTTGACCAAAAAGTTTAACTTTTTTTCTTGTTGAATTCAAATTTTATGCTTTTAATAAAGCAGAAACTCTTTAGATACGTCAAAGTTTATAGAAATGACTGGTAAGGTTAATAATCTTGAGAAATTTGAGGAATTACGCATGTGACGCTTTCTCACAAAGTTGTATTGGGATCTTACTTTTTTCTTTCGACATCCACGACATGAAGACGCATCTTACTGACAGAAAGTGAGGTAAATAACACGAGTATGCTACGAAATCGGTAACAAAACTCTTCATTTTTCGAAAAATTGAGAAAATTTTCTAAAGACATTTTTAGACGTTAGACACTTATATTCATTGAATAAGCACATAAAAAATTATTGACCAAAAATTTTACCTTTTTTTTTTGTTGAATTCAATTTTTTTTAATAAAGCAGTCACTCATTAGAATTACGTTAAAATACAAAGAAATGACTGTTAAGGTGAGCGATTCTTGAGAAATTTGAGGTATTTGGCACGTGACGCTTTCTCACAAAGTTGTGTTTGGATCTTACTTTTTTTCTTTCGCCATAAAAACGCATTTTACTGACAGAAGGTTAGGTAAATAACACGAGTATGCGACGAAATCGGAAAAAAAACTTTTCATTTTCTAAAAATTGAGAAAATTTTCCAAAGACATTTTTCGAGTTTAGACACTTATATTCCTTGAATAGGCACATCAAAAATTTTTGACCAAAAATTTCATTTTTTTTTCGTGTGGAATACTATTTTTGTGTTTTTAATATAGCAGACACTCTTTAGAATTACGGAAAAATACATAGAAATGGTTGTTGAAGTAAGCTTGTCTTAAGAAATTTGACGAATTACGCAGGTGACGCTATCTTACAACGTTGTGTTGGGATCTTACTTTTATTCTTTTGACATCCACGAAATGAGGACGCTTCTTACTAACAGAAAGCGAGGTAAATAACACGAGTATGCGGCGAAATCGGATAAAAACTTTTCATTTTTCAAAAAATTGAGAAAAATTTCTAAATACATTTTTCGTGGTTAGACATTTATATTCTTTGAATACGCACATTAAAATTTTTTTACCAAATATTTCAACTTTTTTTCTTGTTGAATACAAATTTTGTGCTTTTAATATAGCAGACACTTTTTAAATTTACGTTAAAATACATAGAAATGACTCTTAAGGTAAGCGATTCATGGGAAATTTGAGGAATTACGCACGTGATGCTTTCTCACAACGTTGTGTTGGGATCTTACTTTTTTCTTTCGACATCCACGACATGAAGACGCTTCTTACCTACAGAAAGCGAAGTAAATAACACGAGTATGCTACGACATCGGTAACAAAACATTTCATTTTTCAAAAAGTTGAGAAAATTTTCTAAATCGGAAAAAATTTTCATTTTTCGAAAAATTGAGAAAATGTTTTAAAGACATTTTTCGACGTTAGTTACTTATATTCTTTGAATAAGCACATAAAAAAATTTTGATCAAAAATTTAATCTTTTTTCCTTGTTGAATACAAATTTTGTGCTATTGATATAGCAGACACTGTTCAGAATTACGTTAAAATATATAGAATCGATTGTTGAAGTGAGCGACTTTTAAGAAATTTGATGAATAACGCACATGACGCTTTCTCATAATATTGTGTTGGAAACTTTCTTTTTTTCTTTCGACATCCACGACATGAAGACGTTTCTTACTGACAGAAAGCGAGATAATTAACACAAGTATGCGACGAAATCGGAAAAAAAACTTTTAATTTGGCGAAAACTGATAGTATTTTCTAAAGACTTTTATCGACGTTAGACACTTGTATTCTTTGAATAAGCAAGAGGGGGGAGATGGCGCGGAGAGATGCGATGAGCCGCAGGCATCCACGTCCACCGCCCCCAACGGCGCCAACAGCGCGGAGGAATACTACTCGGACTCGTTCGAGACAACTACAAAAATCATGTGTGTGTTCAACCTCTATTGAGTATTTATGGTGCATGGAGCTTTGTGAAAGTGTTTTCATGTGTGTTTCGAAAAAAATTGAGGTGAGCTGTCGAAAAACGGACTTTCTTTGCCATTGAAAAAGGAATTTTTTTTCACATAAAATCATTCAATTTGTAATTTTCGAGAACAAAGTCCCTTCCAGAAACATAGCAAAAAAGCCGTTTTTCGATATCTCATCTGGATATTTTTCTACGGCATTGGACCATATAGTTAAGTTGGTCCAAATATGTTATGCAGGGTTTCAATAAATTCACTAAATTAAGGAAAAATAAAAGGGGTGGGGGAATAATTATATTTGTTAAAAAATGTTACAAATTAACTATTCAAAACATAAAGTATTTAAACATATTAATAGAAAATAATATGCATCTACAATTATTCAAGGGAAGAAATAAAAAATATTAAAAAAATGATACAATCATGTTTAGATCATATAATTCTAAAAGTAAAATATAGAAATTTAGAATTTTTTATGGAAGGAGCATGCTTTGCATATACCAAGAAACTTTGAGAAATTACACCAAGACAGATACTTAGAATTATTTATTTCACATTATTCGAATTAGTCTTAAGATATGGAATCTCCATCTGGAGTTCCACATTAAATTCTCATATAAAAATCTTACAAAAACTTCAGGACGAAGCAATAAATTTTTTTAATAAAGATAAATTAAATTATATTAATAAAATGTACTTAGAAGAAAAAATTTTAAACATTAAAAAAATGTATGAATTTGAATTGTTATTAAAAAATAGGTTTAATACAAATATATTAGAAATGCATGAACATGAGCATAAATCAAGGAAAAAACACAATTTTCAAATCCATAATTACATGAATAAATATGGAGAAAGAAAATTAGAAATTATTATACCAAAATTATTAAATAAATTACAGGATAATCTAATTGAAGTACAATCAAAGCATACATTCAAAAAGGAGTTAAAAAATTGGATATTAATTAAAAATACAATAAACTTGTTACATGTAAATAATTCTAAATATAACTGTGAAAAATATTATGGAATTATCTAATTATTAATTAAAATGTACATATTATGTAAAGGGTAGTAGTAGAAGATAAATACTAAGGTAACAAACTAAAGATGATAAACTCTGACAAGTTCTTAAGAACTTAGAGAAATTGCAAGTTAAACTTATGTATAACTTGTTGAACTTTTGTAAATATTATGTAGAACTTTTGTAGGAATTTGTAAAACTTTTGCAAAACTGTAAAACTGGAAATAAATTTCAAATAATAATAATTATTATTATTATTTTTAAGGTTAATGAGTTTTTGGTTGTTGTTTTTTTCGTTCTTCATTTCACGACTTTTTTGTTTCCACCTCCGGATTTTGTATGCAAATCTCAGTTCAATAAAATTTTTTTCTATTCTATTTAGTTTTATGAATCTTTGGATGTAAAATGATATGGTGTGTCTCTGAATAAGAAAAATTTGACTTCTCTAGAGTTTTCCCCCTCTTAAATTATTTGCTCATTGTCAATGAAGGAATACAAATTCTTTAGCTTAGAAGATTTGAGAACTTGAAGAGACTCTTTGTAAATATGCCACATCTTGGGAAAATTTCTGCTATTGAATTATTCGCATTGGCGTACCTACACCCCAGGAGGTACCTACCCTCACTAAGGTTCTGGAGGTCCCTGTACACAAATGTGTTTACATGTGTACTATAATAAATTTATTGTCAAAAAAGTAGTACAAACTGCGTATGACCACGTGGAGGACAATAAACTAATTTACTCTCCGGAAGCAAGCAAGGGACCATCCCATCAATTCCGACCAAGGGTCCTAAGGCAGAGGCGGATTCCAAAATTTCAGCAAAAATTCCTGGATAAGATAAAAAGTTAGCTGCAAGTTATAAGACAAATAGAATGTCAAAATGTTTGTAATTTAATACAAAAAATTTACATGTACAAATTATTATTGAACTATAGATTAACCTGGACTATAGATTAATTTTATCAGATAACAATATAGATATGTCACCGAAATTAGTTGAAGTTTCGGAAAAAGATTTCGTTGAAGAAAGACGTAATTGTGAGACGTTAAACAAAACCTACGAATCACAAAACTTTGATGTTCACAATAATGATATCACTTCTGAATCAAATTGTCCTAATGATTCAGCGGAATTGAATACCTTTTAAGGAGATGTTGTGAAATTCTCTCCAGTCTCAACTCTAATTTATTCTGAAGATGCGCTGAATGAATCTACTGTAGTTTCTAGTACCGAGTTAAACAAAGAAAGTGAATTTGTTGATACTGTGGGTATTAGTAAGAGATTAAATTCATTTGATCATGGGGATGTCATTAATGACGCGGTTGATATGAATTATTTTTGTATGGAAATAGATTCTAACTCAAATATTTCTTGTGACAATTGGAAGTCATTTCACCCGGGAATATTTTCTAGTAATGGTTGTGAAAGAAATTGCGAGGTGGGATTCTGTTACGAGTCAGTGCAACGGTACATTACGTAACCAGGAAAGGGTATGTTTGAGTGTTGATAGCCATGACAATGATATTCAGGTTATTTTCTCGGATGATATTAGGAGAAAGCTTTGGTCTCTTAATTTCAATCATTCTGTTTCCTTTTGGGAGGTTAATGCAAATGCATATTGTATAAAATTTAATTCTAGGGGTTCTAGTGATTTAAATTTTGGTTTGTATGTAAGGGTTTTAGAAAAACTGAGATAAATGTTAATGTTCGGAACGATGGAGAAACTGTATATACTCCTAGTCAGTTAAACTTGTGGAATATTAACATTCAGTGCCTAGTGAATCCATATTAAATATTTATTAATTTATTTTTTCTTGGATTTTCTATAAGTTTTTTATTTATTTTTAAATTTAAGCACTTCCCCAGGCAAGAGAACCATAGTTTATTGTGTTTTTAAACAGCTCTGTTTTTTAATATCATTAAAACATTTACATTTTGTTTTTCTTTTAACTTACAAACACATCAATTAAATATCCAAATTTATAAATAATTTTTTTTGTTTACTAAAATTTTGGAAAATTGATAGTTTTGTTGTTTTCATATTCCAATACCTAAGTGGCTTGAGAAGGTGAGGAAGGATAAAAAATAAAGAACACTTGCAAAAACACTGCATAATTTTTCTTAAATAGATCTTAAATAAATGGGCAAATTCTCACAGTTGTCGAGGGAAAAGAAATATCCCTCAAACAATAAGGTTTCTCAATATGACACCTAGTGCTAGTTTTTTTTTCTCACTGAATGTGTACAAAAAAAATTGCACTAAGTAGGCACTATTTATATAATCACATCAAAGATACATTTTTCACAATCCATCAAAGAAAACCAAATGTATTCCCAATAAAAATTAGTTCAATTCATTTGTTGCAGCATAGGAGACTGCATCCAATATTGTCTGAGAGAGTATTAAGGAAATGAAGGATGTGAAGTTAAAGTTGACCTGTATATGCAAGTCACAAGTCATTAGACACAGTCTCATCACTTGAGGGTTGTGTTCCAAATTTCAAATGAACAATCCTCTCCATCATCATCATTTATTTCTTCATGAAGTATGTTATAATTATATAGTCCAGTGATTAGGAGTGATAAAGGTGATTAACACAAATAAGACATGCACACTCCTTTCAGCTCGGGTGTTTAATAAATATTGCCGGATAAAGGAAACAGTACATGCAGTACATAAAAAATATATAAATGACAAGGATTACATATTGCCAACCCAAATTTAACACACTCCCTTAATATTTATATCTAAATCACACCCATGGCTTCAATACATCTCAGATGATTCAGACTAGTTAAATCTTTAGTAAGTACATCTGCTGGCACTTCTGTGGTAGATTTATGGCACAATATTACCACCTCATTTTTACATATTACATTTTACATTTTATTTATTTTTACATTTTACATATACATACAACTTTTTATCTTATCTAGGAACTTTTGCTGAAATTTTTGAATCCGCCTCTGCCTTCGGGCCCTTGATCGGAATTGATGGGATGGTCCCTTGCTTGCTTCCGGAGAGTAAATTAGTTTATTGTCCTCCACGCGGTCATACGCAGTTTGTACTGTTTTTTGACAATAAATTTATTATTATTATCATAGCTCCCAAAGATAATGAAACCTAACATCAATATGTTTGGTTCTAGCATGAAATCTCTGATTTTTAGTAACTTTAAGGCACATTATCATTATTCATTAATATAACACCAGATCGTCCACAAAGCTCAAACAGAAATCCCCTTAGAAACACTGCTTCCTTAAAGGCATGTGTTGTACTAATATACTCTGCTTCAGTACTAGACAATGCAGTTATCTCTTGCTTCGTACTCTCCTAACTAATTGCTCCTTGGCAAAGATTAAAAACATATCCAGAAACTGATGTTCAAGATCATTACCAAAAGAAGCATCACAATATCCAACAACATCATCATCACACTTTGAGTCAACATTTCCATTACTCATAGTCCCTTTTAAATACTTAAAAATCCTCTGTACAGCATTCCAATGCTCTTTCCCATGACAATTATTGAATTGACTCAAGTAATTTATAGCACATGCAATATCTAGCCTCATACACAATGATAAATACAATAAACCTCCAATTGCCTATTGATATGGCATATCAATGGCACAATCTTTACTCTTAGTTAATGACAAACCACACTCTATGGGAGTCTTTATACTCACACTGTCCAATATACAAACTTTGACAATAATTTCTCACAATATTTCATTTGGGTCTAATTTTACACTATCTTTTGTTCTCGTCACTCTCATGCTTAAGCACTCAGACACTTATCCTACATCCTTGGAAAAAAAATTCTTTGACAAAACAGTCATTAATTTTTTAACATGATACAAATCATTAAAGAAAATAATACAATCATCTACATACAATACAACTGTTACGAGTTTCTCTCCTTTCTTCAACACATAAACACAAGGTTTTATATTTTGACTAATCAAAACCAATCTCTATGAGGATTACATGAACTTTCTCATACCAACACATGCTTGCTTCTTTCAAACCGTAAACAGTTTTCCTTAGTTTACACATTTTGCCTTCTACTATTGGAAGACAAATATATCTCCTCTTTTAACTCATCATTTAGAAAGGCTGTGGAGATGTCTACGTGGTGGATTTACAGTTCAATACCTACTATACCTAACAACAGGAGCATACGTATCCAGAAAATCTAAACCATCTTTTTTAGAATAACCTACAGCCACAAGACTTGCTTTGTATTATATAATTTCCCCTTCACTGTTACGCTTTGTTTTTAAAACCCATTTGCTTCTCACAACATTTTTATCTTTAGGCTTTGTTACAAGATCCCATATATTATTATCCTCATATGGCTTGCTTTCATCGTTCATAGCACTTTCCCAATGCAAAGCATCTCTACTTGCCAAAGCTTCACTTACTGTTGCAGGCTCTATAACTTCACTAAAAACTACATTATTATATTATGATGCAGTATAGAGTTCCAAATCAGGAAATTCCTTTCTCGCAAGGGGTACCTTCTTTCAGTTTCAGGGTGTTCATTATTATCGTTTAATACTTCATCTTCCCCTTGAAATTCACCATGTTCAACATCATTAAACTCATCAGTTGTTTCTTCTATTGGCACAGTCTCTATATTATTTTCTTCCATGAGATCAAGTATTGGACAGTAAACAATATAACAGTCTTTGAAGTAAATTTGACATCCTCATAATGATTGTTCAAAACCTTTAACTTATGACAGCCAACATGACCTAACCTATAATGCCATAAGTTGTAATTTGCAATGTTACTCACAAGAACAGATTTTTCTACTGGTTTACTATCCGAGTAATATGATCCATTCACTCTACTTCCCATACCTAGCACTGCACCTGTAATATCACAATCATCAGCATCAAAAAATTTACAGCCTGTTGAAGTGAACAATAAATTTATGCCACGATCAGTATTCTGACTAACTGATAACAATGTCACACTCAAACCAGGAACAAAAAGCACATCAGATATTTTGTCAATTGAGCAAGTTGAGGAAAATTTTATATCTCCTGTATCAGCAACTTTCAACTTCTCCTTATTACCAACTCTTGTGACAATATGATTCATCTTTTCCCACTTTCTCTAACCTTTTGGAATGGAGGTCTTATGGTGCATGTGTGTGTGTGTTTTTAGAAATTTGTTCTTTTACATTTCACTAACAGGAATTATCACTTGAGATTAATGTGTCATTTGTTCTCTTACTTATTTTATTTTTAATCTATGTGTCTTCTGCAGTCAACATAATTTTTCAAAAACCATGGAACAAAATATAAACATACGTATTATAGTTGATAAAATGATTCGCTATATTAATATTCATTATTTCTATATGGCATTATACAATATTGTTTATTTGTTTTTCATTTTATTTATTTTAATCAACTTACTTTGCTTGCATGGGGCATTACTTGTACACCCCATTTGGGATGCCACCCCAGTAAGCTCACTGATGGGTTTCACCCCAAGTCACTCTGTAAGGCTTCACCCAACTCACACTCCCAGGCATTGGTCACACTCCCAGGCATTGACCACACTGTGTCCCTGTTGTTCACAATCCAACACTTTCTTGTGGGAAAAACTGGACATGATTTGATATTTTGAACATGTTATAGTATGACAGATATTAATAAAAGTGTAACTGCTTCACATAGAGAGTGAAAATTCAAAATTTCAATAATCATACTCCTTTCCATGCCAAATGTCAATATATATCTTGCTATCTGGTTTCTAATTTGTTTTGATTGTTTAATAATTTAGGCACAGAGCTTACCATGCAATCAGTGGGCCACTGTAACTTGAAAGCAGTAAATGGAATACACAACAGTTATCTGTTAATTCATTTTTAAGGTAAATAAAAGTAGTAAATTAAGAATAAACATAGTTTTTTGTTGTTTTTTTGTGGGGCTTTAGGACTCGTCAACATCGAGGTCATTAGAGCCCATAATAAACATAGACTTTAAAGTTATTGAGCCAGGAATTTTGTCACATATATGGCACTATACAAACTAATTACTTTCTGTGTAAATTGCAATTATGCAAAGATGCTTAGAAACTTACCATAATTCAAATTCAAATATAAGTTTATAATCCTCTCTCAGAGGACTCATATATATATAGACTCATGTAGATAGATATGTAGATATGTAGATAGATAGATATGTAGATATGTACATATATATAGATATAGATAGAGATAGATAGATAGAGATAGATAGATAGAGATAGATATAGATAGAGATAGATATAGATAGATAGATAGAGATAGATCTGCTCATCCAGTGGGTGCGGCTGCAATCACTTCTTCTTGATCTCAACAATCAAGTCGTAAACGTGTGATCTCCTAATGGGTGAACACCACAAACAAAGTTTCAACTTGACAAAACATGATGGAAAAGAAGGAAGAAAATCCACTACCCCGGACATCAGACTGACTTCACCTGGTCATCGGATTCCGGGGAACCAGGGACATCATGGCGAGAAGAGTCAGAGCGTCTGAAACTCTCTAAAAACTAAAAACAAGCATTACATTGGTACACTCACTGTAAACACTCTATTCAAACTAGGAAAACTTAAACAACTCACAAACACAATGTAAAAATTCAACATAAAAATTCTAGCAATTCAAGAGACACGTTCCACAGATGAAAATTATTTTGACACAGAAAACCACAGAATATATAAAGGTAAACCTGCCATACAACACAACGGAGTACCCAAACAATTCGGCATGGCTTTTGTAGTTCATAAATCTATCAGGGATTCAGTCATAGATTTCAACTCTACATCAGAATGCATATCCACACTTTCATTGAAGTCGGCAAACAAAGCATACACCCTTATCAACTCTTATGCACCTACAAATGAACACAACAGGAAAAACCCGCAGAAAGTAGATGACTTCTGGGATCAACTAGAGGAGACTACAAACAAAATCCTTAAGCACTATGTAAAAATTCTCCTAGGGGACTTTAATGCGCAACTGGGCAGGGAGAGAAATTTCAGAAAGTTAACTGGAATTTACACCGGACACAAAAGAACGAACAAAAATGGCGAAAGACTTATAAATTTCTGTGAATTTTTCAACTTAAAAATCATGTCAACACAGTTCCAGAAACCCACACGTAAGCTCTACAGATGGAAGTCACCAAACACTATTCTAGGTGAATTTCAGATAGACCACATTGCAATCTCCAAAAACAATTCAAAAGAAATTCTAAATGTATGGACAAGGAAAGGGTTCTTTGAGTCCGACCATCACCTTTTACAAATAAAAATCAAACTCCAACCAAATAGAAAGACAATACGACCCAAACAAACTTTCAAACCAGACCCTGAATATTTAAAACTTAACAAACAAAAAATAGCTCAAGAAATCAAACAAACAAACACCACAGGATGAAAAGAGCTTGAAGAAAGTAGTGAAACTAGTCAACCTCCAAGGAAGCGAAAACACAGATGGTGGAACAACCTTTGTGACCAAGCAATAAATGAAAGAGTTAACATGGAACAATTACAACAGTAACAAAACACTTGAAAAATGGCAGGAATTCATTAGGATTAGAAAACAAGCATCAAAAACCGTTCGCAGGGTAAAAAGAGAGTATGAAAATAATTGGATGAAGGAAATAGAACAGGATTTTAAAAGAAACAACACCAGGAACTTCTACAGGACGTTCAGGGAAAACATAACCGGGTATTGACCACCAAGTTTGTGCTTTCGTAGACCTGATGGCTCCTTGGAAACTAACACAAAGAACAATTGCCAAATTTTAGCAGACAATTTCGAAATACTTCTCAATTGCGACCCTCCCACAGAAAAACCCCAGTTTGAAAAACCCACATCCAACCCAGATTCTACCCCACCCTCTCTAGAAGAAATAACAAAAATTATCAAATCGTTAAAAAATGATAAAGCCCCAGGAGAAGATGGGATCATTTCAGAGCTCTGGAAATTACACGACATCGACCTCACACAACGAATACATAAAATAATAGTGGACATCTGGGAGACTGAACAAATCCCATCAGAATGGAAATGTGCAATTATCCATCCTCTACATAAGAAAGGTGATAAATCGGACCCAAATAATTACAGAGGGATCTCTCCTCTTCCAGTTATATATAAAATCCTCTCCCAAGCACTCTTTAATCGACTGGAACAACAAGCAGGCCCACAGATAGGAGAATACCAAGCTGGTTTCTGTAAGGGACGCTCCTGCATTGAACAAATCTGGAATCTGAAGACTATTTTACAGATAAGATCTTGCAAAAACACAATGGTAACCTTTGTCAATTTCACGAAGGCCTACGATTAAATTGATAGGCAGTCCCTCTTCAACACACTAGAGGAATTCAAAATTGACAGGAAAACCAGATCAATCATTAAACAAACACTCACGAACACCACAGCCAAAGTTAAATTTATGGGAGAAATTTCTGAACCTTTTGAAATACATACAGGAGTTCGCCAAGGTGATGGACTCTCGCCTATCTTGTTTAATGTAGTCCTAGAAAAAGTAATTAAAACATGGGAAAAAGCAGTTAAGGGAATACAAATTGGTAAAAGAAAAGATCTAAGAATGAAGATCAAAGGCTTGGCCTTTGCAGATGATCTCGCCATCCTTTCAAACAACAGAGAAGAAGCAAAACATGCTCTAGAAAAACTGTATGAAATAGCTCAGAAAACTGGCCTTCTAATCTCCTTTGGAAAAACACAATTCATAGAACGGTCACCATCAAATAACCNCATCAAATAACCTCCCCATAGTAACATGTTACGGAAATATATCAAAAGTCCCCCACTTCAAATATCTAGGAGAAATCATCGAACCATCAGGATTGAACCTCACTGCAAACCCAGCACGCATCACAAAACTGCAAAAAGCCTATAAACTCACCTGGAACCATTATAATAAAAAATCAATATCAGTAAAGGCAAAACTCAGACATTACAATACAGTCGTACTTCCTGAAGCATTATACGCAGCTGAAACAACACTTATACAGGGCCAAACAAAAATTAAAGATATTGAAAAACAAGATAGAAAATGCCTCCAAAAAATATTGGACCAATAATGAAAGACGGGATATGGATTAAATGACCGACATCAGACATATACAAACATATGGAAACAATTACAAACAACTTCAGGAAAAGGAGAGCAAAGTTTTATGGACACATA
>NNCF01131203.1:108394-140139 GCA_002313205.1 Laupala kohalensis | reverse complement strand
ATTTTAAAATGGAACCGTTGAGTAACCGAGGGGCTGAGTTTCGGAGAGGCAAAGCGCTGCGCACCGACAAAGGGTGCGGTAGTCACCTTTGAAAAATTGAAAGACCAACACTTTTCAAAAGGACTTTGAATTAATCAATAAAAGTCTCTTTCGAGGACGAAGGTAGCCCGCGCGGAACCGGAAGATAAAGAAATGACAGATATAAAAGGAGACAGGTCAAAAGTAACCAGGGGTCGCTTTGAAAAGATTTAACAAATGGCGTGGGTGAAGAAGCGTTGAAATTCGAAGGAGCGGATTTGGGTCGTCTCAAGGCGGAACTCAGAACTGCAAAACAGAATCATAAAAATGGGAAATTAAAGATGCTGAGAACCCATTAAGATCAAAGCGGATCGGCACGACGGAGAACAAGGGAGCGAGAAGCTTCTGATGACGCAGAAGGCGAACAAGAGATGGGACCGACAGAGCGTGGTGGTCACCAGGGAACATGCGTGCATGTTCAAACAAGGACTAGGAGTTCTTTAACGGGAGACCAACTGTCACTCGACAAGGGAAAGATGCGGCGCAATAGCAAGGACTATGAATGACTCGGGTCGCAGTCTCGAGTCACGAGGATCCCTAAGGGGGCAGGGGACAACGTGATCACGGCGTGGCGATGCCGGGAAGCTACAAATGTTTTTAACAATAAGGCAGTGTAATTCACCGAGGACGTAACATACGTCACGGGCATTCAGCCATTCGAAAGGACTCCACATGGAGTGTTTAGAACGCAATAATTGACTTAAGAAACCACGTGACGTGGGGAAGAGCGTGACTGTCTCTTCAAAATTCTGGGGCAAAGAGGGGATGTTTTGTTATTTAATTAGGTGCGCGGAAGCGTTGAGAAACATATATTTACTTATTTAGAGGTTCAGACCTACGTACTTATTGTCAGAGTTACTGAGTGAGATACGGACGTGATGATTGATCATAGCCAGATCTTACGGCTAAGTGAGTTACTACTTACGACTTGATCACTTACAAGTGCGAGATTTTTCAATCACTTGCTAACTTATTGATTTTAGTTTTCGAGACTTATTAACTTCCGATTTGAGATCATATCGATATTTTGATGACGAGTAAATCAGCATCGCGTCAGAACTTGAAGTCTCGCGACTACTTAGCAGACCAAGTTGAAGTTTTCACCGAACCTTATGCAGACCTTTGAAAAAATTAGTTTAAGTCGAAATGCTCAAATAACAATATCATAAAATGTTAGAGCTCTAATGCTCTCATGCTCGAAAAAAATAATTGAACGACTTTTCCTGACTCGCAAGGCTTCGTCATTTTTCACACATCCCCTCAGTGATCTTAACCAGATACTCCTTTCAATTTATTAACGACGTGATACTTGATTTTGACAGCTTTGAAAATTTGGAATGTCGAACCCATCTCTCAGACACTTTCTCTCCCTTCGATGCCACAACACTCGCCACGCCATCGTCTGTTATTTGTCACTCATTAACCCAGACCCTCGTAAAAGCTAGTAGCCACGCGCGTCTCAACTCTATTATTCTCTTAGTTCGTGCACCCTTCATTGTTCGTGTGTTTATAAAAAAGTTCCATCCCTTTTTTCTAGTAGTTTTCCGCTTCTTCTCGCTGCAACTGTGCGCACGTATCCTCATGTCACCGATAACTGACCTACCCTTGTTCAAAAATTACTTAGAACCTTTCTCTCCCTTGTTTGTCTAAACTTCATCTACGCCACTCGTTAATTTTGTAACACATCCATGTTCCTTCTGCATATTGCAGACGTAAATGCGTAGTAAGCTACCCCCCTTCCACATGGCAGATTTACGACCTCTCATCAGAACAAGGAAGCGCGCTCAGACCCTGCCGCAGCAAGGCCCAGCGCCTCCCCACCCCACACTACCCTTTGCTGAAAGCTGCGGTAAATTTCCGCATGTTTAGAAACATTTTATTTTTCAAATAATCAAATAAATCCAATTAAATGTGATAAATTAATCATTTCTTACAATTTATATTGGTGTTCATCTTCACCTATATAATAAATAACAGAAAGATATCTTCGAGGATTGATCAAGAATAAAAGAGAGATTTTTTTACAACGCCAACGTTTCGGCAATTTATTTACCTATTCCTATTTACCAATTTACATTTTCCTTACTCTTACCTATTTCTGTGTTTCTCACAGTGGTATTGTATAAGATTCTATTTACCAATTTTCTTGGAAAATTATTATTAATTACCACGTTATATACAATTTTCAAGTTTTTTTGATGGAATTTTAAACCAAGAGCAGTATTGATATTCTGTGCAAATGGTTGGTGAGAGATTTTTGGGGTTTCTTGAACCAATATATATATTTCTGTTCAAAAGTGTTCCAAGGAAGGGAATACTTCCATTTACTTCCATTTCAAAGGTAAACTTCAATTTTCCATGAAAATTGTTAAATATTTCAATGATGTGATCTACATGGTCTTTATGAGTAGCCAATAACAAGTCATCCACATATTTGTATAAAAAAATTAAATTAACTTTTTTTATCCTTGGTCACATTATCCAATAGAAAATCCATAACTATGTCTGCAATGATGGGGGCACAAGGTGACCCCAAGGCAACACCATCTACCATCCCATAACATTTGTTATTATAAGCACAGTAACCTTCTTTGGATAATGAATTAAATAATTGAATAAAATCATTGCAATTCAATTTGCATGTCTTGAATTTTTTCATAATGTGACAAAATAATATCTAAAGCCAAATCCACAGGAATACTAGTAAATAATGAACTAACATCTAATGATAATAATTCATTATAAGGTGGAATTATTACATTTTTGATTCTATTTACAAAATCAAAGGAATCTTGTACATTATATTTCTTAGATGTTAAGTTGGCCAAATATTTGCTCGATTCATAAGTAGGACAATTAATGAAACTTACCACTGGTCTTAAGGAATTTTCCTTTTTGTGGTTTTTTACCAGACCATAAATTCTAGGTGCATGAGAATTATAATTGACTAATGTACCATTAATGATGCTATCTATTTTATTACCTTTAAACAAATTGCACTAAGAAATGTTAATATTGAAAACAGACAAGACTAATTGTATTGTGGCTATGGAGTATAATGAATATAAGAAAATGTTAAAATTGATGAATGATGAAACAGTGTACAAAAACCTTGACAAGGATCCCACCCAAACGTCACAGCCACAAATACGGTTGATTTTATATTTGTTTAGATAATTCTAAACATATGCGGATGTTTATGGTGGACATAAAGAAAATAAAATAAATTTTATTGTCAAAATAGTTGCAAAATGCATATACAGTGGGGGGCAATAACGTAAGATACTCTCCGGAAACAGGCAATGGACCATCCCATCAATTCCGATCAAGGCCCCATGGGCAGTGGCGGATTTCATATTTATAAAAGAAATTATTTAATAAATACGTACTGTTATCCATTTATAATTCCAAAGTAAATTGTAGATTATTGTGCAGTAAAAATTCGAGATTAATACAACAAAGTTATTAATAACATTCCCGCCCAAGGAAAATCCGCCACGACTCGGAGAAAAACCGGGCCAGGATGACTATTGGTTTTTTGTTACCGATTTCGAAATTTTACCTACTTTTGAGAAATAAGGATGAAAAAAATTTGCGATGTCCTTTGGATTTCATACAATTTTGCCATTGTCTAGTAGTGAAAAGTTTTCTTGGAGATTTTCTGAAGGGGATGTGTAATTTTTTAAAACATTCCACATGGTTTCGGTCCGGTTGTTCGATTGTATTATCTGCCTGTCATTTTCCATTACTTTAGCTGCAGAGACCACTTTTCTAAGAATGGATTTACATTTACGGAAATTATCATGAAATTCGCGTGATTGGTTATTGAGTTTTGGAAGATAATTTAAATTAAGTTTGCTTCTGGAAGAATTTCTAATCCCTTGTGTTATCCATCGATTGTGATTATTTACTTTAACTAACTTGCGTTTTAAACAAGAGTTGTAATACTTCAAGAATATTGAGAAAAATACACTGAATTTATCGTTGGTGTTTTCACAATTGTACACGTCATCCCACGTTTTCTGATGTAAAAAGTTTTTTAAAATTGTTAAATTTTTTCGTTAAACTCTCTAGTATGTTGTAGAGGATTTTACTTGGTGTTAATTTATCTTCAATAGTTAATATTTGGGCAAAGTGGTCGCTATATCTCCCGTTAAATACTTGAGAAGTGTACGTGAGTCTTCTGTTGACAATTATCTGGTCCAGTAATGTTTGAGATGAACGTGAACCAGAGAGGCGAGTTGTGTCGATTATCGTAGTAACAAGATAAAAGGAACAGATTATATTATTGAACCGATTCTTGGGATGGTGCACGGAATCCGATTCACTGAGGAAATCGATAATGTAATCACCACAGATAACAATAGATAGCATATTTCTGTTAGACATTTTAATACGATTTCGAAATCAGAAAAAATATTCCAAGATTTGATTGAGGTCTGTAAATACACAAAACTACAATGCCTCTATTGGTCAAATGAACTGCAGAGAGTTCGAAAATACCATCCAAGCAGAATTTCTCGTAACCTAACTGGGGAAAATTAAATGTCATTTCTAATGTAGATACATGTACCGCCATGAAGATGATTACTATTGAAATTTTGTCGACAGTAAAAGCTAATTAAAGAATAATTTGGAAAAAAGTACTTTCGATGTAATCATCAGAAAGTTAATGTTCTGTTAGGCATAACAAATCGAATGGATAGTAAAAGAATTTCAATTTCTGTTACTTTGTTGGAATGTGACTGAACATTATGATAAAAGATATTTTGTTTTGAAGAGGGATGCAATTGAATAGGGAGAGATAGAGAACGTGACGAGGCAGCAATAATAATAATAATAATAATAATAATAGGGGTGGATGGTGGATTTAGGGAAGGTGGGATTGCAGATCAACAAATGTGATGTTTGTTCTGCCAGGTGCTGTCTTAGAACGATGTTTGCGTTGTTAATTTCGTTGTTCAAGTGTGGCATATTCTATCGTGAGGCAGGCTAGAAAGTATGATGTTAGTGCGTTGGGAGACCTTTTTGAGTTTCAGTAAATGTTTACTACGGTTGAATTGACCTCCCAAATGTATATCATTCTGCCCGCCAATAATTATTACGGTGTCCCAATCTGTGAGATTTTCCATGTGAGTGTCCAGTTCTCTGATAAATTCAGTCAAACAGGCGTTTGACATTTGGCGTCCATGGGAATCAGCTAAAATTAGAACACTAGATTTTTGTGGAAGCACCAGTTTCATAGTGTTGGCAGCACAATTTTACGTGTTTTTGGACGGCAGTGCTGACCAGTACGTAGTTTGCGAAGAGGAGGGTTTGCGGGTTGGGGTGCGGAAAGGATGGAATGAATGAAGTGGGGGGGGGTATAAGGGAGTGAAATTTTACGAGCCTATTTTTATCTTAGCACACTGGAAACACAATGTTTTTAACACTACACTAAAGAAAATACTGAAAAATACCAATAGGATTACAAAAACTCGAGAAAATTAAATAATTTAAAAAATTAAACTTAAAAATGAACAGAGTGCATTAACGAGCGAAGTTAATGCTTGAAGCAGGATTGCAGTATTAGTTGTATCATTTACCAATCAAAAGAAAGTTTAAAAATATAAATGTACAGAAGCTATCATCTAGGTCAGAACTGTAGGGATCATATTATTTTACATTTGCAAGGTGATCAATACACGAACAAAAGGAATCTTCTTTTTATTGTGAACCGAAATATTTGAAAACCAGATGTGTCAGGCCATTCACACAAATATGTTTCTAGGATGATATAAGATAAGGTGTAGACAGAGGTTGGCAAATTAATATTAAAGTAATTCAACGGTACACTCAACTCTGTCATATTGAATGAATGATGTGTTATATGACAGAATCTAGTACATCATTGTACTATTCGTTATATTAAATACGTTTCTGTGTATGTCATAGGAGATTGAATAAAAGATATTTGATAGTATAAACAATATAATAGTTTATTTGGTATAAAAAGAATCTATGTACAGAAGAACAACCTTGAGAGGTGTCCTATACATTGCTTGAAGATGGAATCTCAGCTTGTTCAAGGGGGTACAAGATGTTTTACAATGCTCTCATATGTTGATATCAGTAACATAAATGTGGGAAGGGAATGTACGACCTCCATCAATTATTACTTATTCCTTTTCCATTGAATTGAACACTAAAGTCGACAAGGAAAATAACATAGTTAAAGCACTTTTTACAAAAACAAAATTACTACTGTGCAAATAAAGAGACAATGACTAATGATGGATTAGTTTTTACTTGCAGTTAACCAGAAAAAAACTAGCAAATGAAAGTGTAGTCAGTCCAATTGTTATTAAGATTAGTTTAATTAGTGTTCAGTATAAAATGATTTATTTCCACTTTTTTAATAGAACACATATTCTTATTTATGACAATGGTTATGTTATACTATATTATAAAAAACTTTTTTAAACACAAAAATACATGTGGAAACGGTTAAGATAACAGAAATCTTGGACCGTGGCACAGTTCAATGCTATATCGCTACGGCATAGATCAGAGCTGTCCCATTACCGGCCCTTGAAATTCTTTTTATGGTCCCTGAGTTATAACACATTTTACCACAATTTTTTTCTTCAAACATGGGGGACACAACTTTGTGTTATAAATCTACGCTGTCAGAATTAATATTAGACGTGACACGTTCCATGAGAGAAAATACAAAATTGAGTTTGCATTTATCCGGTCATACATTTCCATACGAAAACACTTTATTATAATGATAAATATTGAAAAAAACTTTTTTTAAATAAAGAAATATACTATTTAATTTATCCAGCTTAAAATAATATAGATTGGATGATGAAAATTAAAAAATTCCATTACAAATAAATTTGATCCATAACTTTCGTTCGTTGGGTAATATTTTTCCAAAGCCCATCCCGTACCGGCCCGATCGATAGCAAATAGCGGACGCAGATAAATTGGACAGCGCAGATGTACTCTTCCATAGTTCAGTGTGACCGCTCGATGAATGCGGGTCTGCTACCACTAGCCTGACTACAAACCTCTCCGTGTCTCTTTTTGTCTCTTATCAGTATCAGGCCGGTACGATAAAAGAGACTAAATTTCGCACATATGGCTTTCATGAGAATTATTATCTGGATAACTGCGAATTACGATACATGTTACTTTTCTTCCGATAGAAAGTCAATGTTTTTAGTTTATAATTTAGATCGATTGGCCGCACTGCAGGAACTCCGAAGTTACACGAGTTGGAGATACGAGATACAGTAGAACCTCATAACCAGTTTGATTGGGATCGGGACCCCTGCTAATTGCCCATTTGACCGGTTAAACCAAGGTTAATCAAGGGTTCTAATGACCTTGATGTTGGCGAGCCCTAAAGCTCCGAGGTTTCCGTGAAAAATCTATTTTTGTTCAGAAAGAGCCTACTATTTCATCAGGATGTAACGAATAAACAAGCAAATCATATGTCATTGCAACTGATTTTATTGAACTGTATTTACATCTGAACATACATATACATGAATGTATGTATGTTCATAAGAAACGAAAGTGGATTATTGAAACTACTGTGAAAAATTCACATTACATACGTACATATTACGTATGTTGTATGTATCATTATTTTAAAAAAATAGTTATATGCCGTAAGTGAAAAATGACTGTTCTACGGGATAAGCCGGTTAATCCGGGGACCTGTCGGTCCGAGACCGGTTAAGAGGGGTTCTACTGTAAAGACAAATGTATTGCTCAATTTTTACCCACGATGGGGAAGCTAATTATTTTTGTTTTATTGTGACTATGGACCTGGGACACAAAACAAAACAAAACTTTCTACCCCATTGATGAAGTCATCGAACATCCCCTTAGCCTACGATATTCACATACACTTGAATGACAGTTCATAAAAATCTGACTGGTTCGACGGAGACGAGATGCATTGGAAGTGGCGGTAGGGGAGGTGGGGGTGGAGGAGGAGGAGGTCCGATGGCGAGGGTTGCGAACGCGGCGGGGGGTTGCAGACGAGCGCACACGCGGGCGTTCAGTGCCAGCAACCACGCGCGTGCTGGCGACGGGGGTTGTGGGGGTGGGGGCGTCTGAGGAGGCGGGTGGCGTCGGTGACGGGGGCGGCGCGGCGGAGGCGGCGGTGGCAGCGGCCTTTGCGGCGGTGGTGACAGGCGACGCGCGCGCCCCGCGCGTTTCAGTTTCCCGCCGTGGACACGACGCCGTCGGCGCCTCTTCCAGCTGGAGGTCGATATGCGCGCCGCCACACGTCCAGAAGCAACACGCAGCCATGGAAGCGGTAGAAGGCCACCAGAGGTAACGCCACGCGGGAGATGACGCCCCACACTGCAGACATACACCAAGAGAACGCATTCGTGAGAATTAGAGACCTTAATTGAGAGAGAACTGTCAGCTGATTCCACAACTTTGGCGCACGTAATTTCTCATAACAGCTATATTTACTACGCACCAATTCTCATTGCCTCATGGGTGGTAGCTGTCGCTCGATAATAACATTGGTGGGACAAAGGGAGGGAGACACGACACAATCATATGACCAACTACGGATGATTGAAACACAGGCAGATGTTGCAACACAAAAGACAAATAGAAGTTAATAGCGACATAATAACGAAGGAGGCAACTGTTTGGATATTTACACGAGAGACATATGCGTCTATTACGAACGTAACATTAGGGTAGAAGAAAATGGTATAACCCAAGTAAAGTACTTCTGGAATTTATGAGAGGGCATGGGGATTTCCGCGTGTTCTTGGCGCCAATAGGAAGGACGGGGGAAGGGATGTGACCGTATGGAAAAGAGCGAGAGACACCAAGCCATTTACTAAGGGATTGTGCGATATACTCAGAGGAAAGAGATTGGTTTATTCGACAATACATGCAACAGGACGCAATTGACAAGAGGGAAAGTAGTACGTTAAGAGAGACAAAGACGGAGTACTTAACATTAGAGGAATATTTAAATACAGCATGTTCAGTACGAACAGCAGTGCGGTAGAGGAATAAGCAACAGAAGACAAGATACTAAGAGACCCCCGTATTGCCTTTGCTAAGGTGACGGGGTGACCAAGGTTAAATGAAATGAAAGTGGATGATTGAAACTATTGTGAGAATTTTCGGGAAATTGGATGATTGAAACTATTGTGTGTAGTATTTTCGGGAAATATGACAAAATTCACATTATATTTCGTTCCTCTTGATTAAGGTCTGAAGTGAGAAACATTGCCTGTAAGACGAAGGGGCGGAAGGGAGGGGGAGTTAACTACGAGTCCGAAGAAAAGTTCCCTTCAAAATTGCTTGTCAGATGATACTTCCAGGAACCACAAGATTTGCCGTTCCAATTTTACTATGGAAATTAGTTTTTGAATTTACGTTCGTCGACATCATGATGTGCCTTGCTGGTTAATACTTTTACGACTTTTCACGAACATCGCGACAAGTTTTTAAAATTATGAGTTGCATAAAACGCGGTATGCACATCGCAATGTATTTAAATGTATTAGGTTTCGTGAAACACGTTTCATTGTTGTACACCGCGTCTAAACACTTTGTAATGTGACAATACCAAATAGGTATGAAGGTGCAAAAGAAATTTTGTTTTCTTTTCTTCTGAGGTACAGTACGGAAAATGTTTATTACTTTCGGCAGGAATTTTTATTTTTTGAGGGTAATGCAAAGGAGTCACGATTGAACTAAAATATTGTTTCACATTTACTTAGGGAGAACCAAGTTACTTGTCAACGACTTTAACTGGGTCAATGCTTACTATATTTTACTTCTGTACAGAAGAAAAATGTATGCAACATCGAAGCCTGGAACCATGAGTAGTATTATAGCCAACTAATATTTCCAAGATGTGTATGTACTTCCCAAGATTTCCAGTATGTACGTGACAACACTGCAGCGGTCCGGAGTTACTTATAATTAATTCGTCTAGACGACGTTTGTACAGCTGTCAGTTGTTCACGTAGGACCACTTATTCAGGTGTCCCAGTGTTGCCAAGTTGTAAAGCATTGCCTGGAAATAATAGTCGGCTATGGTAGTATGTAAATTGTTTATAGGGGAGGTACAGAGGTATTATACCCCTGAAGTATAAGACGACTGTTAATAATAAGAATCACTACATTGCTGTCTATTCAAATTTTTATAAATTGCCTGGTACTTTGTAGGAATTGACGTGCGGCAAAAAGTTGCTCGAGAAAAAAAATGCATGGTTTAATAAAAAAAATCAAATGTACAGACTGATCCTGTTGTATTTGCCTAAAGTTTTAGTTATATGATAAAGTTCTTATTTATTGTAAATTTTAGATGTATATCTTGTTGTATTGTTTTGATCCACTTTGGTCGTACTCTATGTTATTTAGTAATGATTGCCTACCTACGCTCAGATGTGTTATCCATTTCTGCAGGAATAATATTAATAATAAACTTTATTGTCAAAAAAGCAGTTGCAAACTGCGAATGACCACGTGAGGAGCAATAAACTAAGTTACTCTCCGGAAACAAGCAAAGGACCATCCCACCAATTCCGATCAAGGGTCCATGGACAATGGCAGATTTAATATTTACAAAATAAATTATTTAATAAATACATACTGTTATCCATTAACTATTCAAACTAAATTGTAGATATTAGTACAGTAAAAATTCGAGATTAATAAAACAAAAGTACTGACACACGCGCCCAAGGAAAATCCGACACTACCCTGAGAAACAACAGAGTAAAACCCGTTAATATACTACAGTATATAAAATATTTTATACTGTATACACATACATACACACACACATATTATTATATCAGTATGATATTTTAACAACGAACACTCAGGAAGGAGGTCAAAAAATTAAAAGACGAATTTCTGCCTACGTTTCGACGTTTAATACGTCTTCCTCGGGGCATCATTCTCTTTCACTACCATCCCGCTCATCCTAACTTCTCCCTATATTTGCAGTAATATACAAAATACTATAGTTATGGTCTGTAACGTTTGTATTATACAAGGTGAATAGAAATAAAAAATTCAAAATTCAAGGCTTTTGCGTTGGTGTGTATTGAGATCTGAAACAGAAACCTTCTTACCGAGGACCCCAAAGAACCGCAACTGAAGCTCCTGCGCTGCCCAGCTCTGAGCAACGAAAGTATCCAGCGCCCAAAGCGCTGCATTGGCTCCCAGCAAACACGTGAGCGCTTGGCGTCCTGGTCGCGCTTGTAATTGAGCACGTGTTACGCACCCACGAACGCGCGCCTCTGCCAATAACCCTGCTTGCGCCGCGGCTTGCACCACCTGGAAAGAGAGTGACGTCATGAGGAACCAAATTACAGTTACATATTTGTAAATGGGAAAAGTAGCGTGCTATTGAAGCTTATCTACATGGAGCGATAGGAGGTAGGAGTTGGGTAGTAGGGGCTATTGTCAGCAAGTGGACCGGTTTGCTGGGTTTGCCCAACGTTGAAGTGTTAGTAGGTGTAGTTAGTGCCTGTTAGGAAGAGTTAGTGATACTAGAAGCAGTTAGGAGGTGGATAGAAAAAAGAAGTTTCGCTTTTTCGTAGTCACAGTTATATGAACTGGGACAAAAATTTGAAAAGCTACATTTTTGTCTTGCCCCGTCGGGAATTGAACTCGGAGTGACTTGGTGGTGAGCGAGCACGCTAACCCCATAGCCACTGGAAGGGCTTAAAACATAACAGTTGAATCAAAATTAAAGATTGCAAAATATCGGAAGGTGGCTTGCTACCTCCCACTCGCTGTCACAATTCTTCGTTTCGAGATGTTTCGAGACGTCTCGACCCAAAGATGGTCCCTGACACACCTTTCACTCATACTTACCTTTCGCAACCGAAACGACTCACTTACTGGATTATTCTCATTGCAAAGTATTTTTTCCGTACAAGTAAAAAATTAAAAAAATAGCTTAATTTTGGATTCTGATCAAAATTCTAAGAAAAATGATACCAAACAACAACCCAATTTTAAGAATCTCTTTTATTTCGTACGAAGATGATAACACTGTTGTGGTCAACGTAAATATAGAATGCATAAAAATGTTTTTCTGATGTTTGGTATCATTTTTTCAGAAATGTGCGCGTTTGTGAGTCATTCTATGCATTTTGGTTTTTAGAAGTTTTAATTTCCGTGAGCGATGAGTTACAAGTAAAGGTGCCATCAGTAAAAGTGTCTTCTCTGAGTCATCTAACTGCGCTGTTAGTGTAACCTCCAATTGTTTTACATTTACACCCACTTGACGTGTTCAAGTGGGTGTACGAAGAAGGTGGTCGATCCAAATCGAGATATTGGTCGATGAATCGAATTGGGGATTATATCGGATGCGAGGGTATGTTCAAAGGATCCAACGAGGGGTGCATTAGTCTAAAATAGGGTCACTAACTGAAGAGGGTTCTGATAACTCTTCCCCTCCCTTCGTCGCGCTCACTCAATTTGTCGAGCGAGTTTCTTGAGGTCTCCGTCGAGACTCGTANACGAGCCCTAAAGCCCCCCCCCCCCAAAAAAAACAACAACAAAAAAACCTTTCATTCTTAAAGTCTACGTATTCTGATATTTCTTACAACCTAACCTAACCTAATTTAGAAAACAAAGCGATAATTGATCAATCCTTCAGACTCATTTCTAACTGACGATACTATCTGTGTACACATTATGAATTTAGGGCTCAGCGACCGAGGCCGAGTCGAAGCCCCCGGTTGCGTCTACAAGAGGTTAAGCGGACAAGAGCACATTCGTTGCACATAGCCACGCATTACAATAAACGAGGTCACAGCTATTTTCTTTACCATCAGAGCCCAAACTTTGTTTTGTTGATCAAATTTCATTATAATCTAAAATTATGTTTTTGTTAAAAAGGAAATTTTTTGGAATCCAGTACTTTACATTAAGCAATTGAACGCTCAAGTTAGTGACATGTTAACTAACGTTTCCAACAGGCAATCTACAGTTCTCTAAAACTGTTGACGGGACCATGAATTGGTTGAATGTATTGCGTGAGCCGAGTACAGATGCCTCACTAGTGTTTCTGACAGTTATCACCACCATTTTCCCTCAAACCCTTTCTACCGGTTCTGTCAATTCCGCGAAAACATCAGACAGAAACAAATTTCGTTTCCTGATCTGCTATTCCTGTTACTGTCGTTGAACTGTTCGGATAGTTAGTAGTGTTGGGTGAATGAAAATTTCTACAAAAGAGATGTTACTTGCGGTGGCGGATCTAGACAGTCGTTATGGGGGGTAGGGGGCTAACCGGGGAGGGATCTGGGGAGCATTTCTATTTGAAAATCATGGTTTTACAACAAAAATTTTATAAATATTATATTCTAAATAAAATACATCAACTCATCAAATAAATAATCAACGATTAACAATATTAAATAGAAACCAAATTCATTAATTGTTTAAAATAGCAAAGTATGCCTTTATCTGTTGAGAGTTCAGGTCCAATGGCGGGGGGGGGCGCCACTAGTGCCACGCTAAATTATTGTAAGCAGCACGACTCTACTCTCCTTCTGTGCGCTGCGAGCACCTACTAGAACCTGATGCTATCCTCTATACGAAGCTGCATGAGCTCAGAAGTCGCAATAGGGGCCGTGCGCGTTTCAGTAGTATAGTTCGATGCATGATGAAAATGAATAACAAAGCAGTGTGACCAACCTGCAGCAACGAAACCGCGAGTAGCAGAGCGTGTCTGGGCCGCAGCGCTTCGTCCGCTCCTTCCGCCAACCCCGCTGCGCCCACCAGCGCCCCAAACACCCCGTGCAGCAACAGCCCCGCGTGCGCCGCGGTGCCCAGCAGCCGATGCGGACCCGTGACGCCGGGCGACGCCGACGCGCCCAGGGCGCCACGCACCACGGGCAGGCGACGCACCCTCCACGTGGCGACCAACGCAGCAGCCGCGGCCAGCAACAAGGCACCGGCCGTGCATCCGTCTGTCAACCAGGAGGCCGGGAAGGCGAGGTCGCGGTCGCGGACCACCAAGAAGATCACCACGACGACGGCCGCCGCTGCGAGAGCCAGAAGGCCCGGGAAGAGGCCTTTGCTAGCACCGGCGCAGTCCACGGGCACGCGATGGGCACTGCTCATGCCTTTCTTGCGAGGGCGCGCCGGCAACCCATCCGATCGCCCCACCTGCGGGGATAGTGAAAAACGACATTAATTTATCTTTTATAAAGCTAACCCCACTCTGGCCCGGATTTTTCTCGTTTTCCTACGGGTAGAGGCGGATTTAATATTTAGGTCCTCTATACTCTTGCATGGGGCGGCGATATATTGTAAATTTTAGAGTTATTTTCATAGTTACGATTTATTAACAATAAATTCCGATTAATCTCTAGTTCGATAATAATACGTACTTCTGAACTAAGTTTTTTTGGTTTCATTAAATACAAATTTGTTGATATTCTGTTGATATTACAACACGTAACCCTCGATCGAAATTGATGGGATGGTCCCTTGTTTGCTTGCGGAGAGTAAATTAGTTTACAGTCTTACATGTGGTCATATGCACTTCGTAACCGCAGTTTTGCCAATAAATTTATTTATTTAATGCCATAATATCGTAAATATTATGAATGATCACGGTTAAAGAAGCATTAGGTTGATAGATAACAATTCTACAGTGTTGTTGAACTATTCCATCTCGGTGCTCCAGTAATCGCACCAACCTGATACTTTGTTTTCTCTGAAGTAACAACCCCCACCCCCAAGAGTTAGGAAACATTAACACTTCTTGGGAATTTCATAACAGATATTACTGTGACAAAAGAAACAAAAGAAAAGATATTATTGATTATTTGGAAATTAAAGTATTATTTGAATTACTTTCATCTTGACGTTCAATTTTCAGTGAACGAGAAATATTTTTATACCTGAGCTACGAAAAAATTATTTTCGTACTTTTCTATATTTTTATTGTTTTATAATTAGGATTTATTATGCCGCTCTTGCATTGTACGGTAGATTAGAATAAATTCCTACACCGCACCCTCTAGAGTCCTTCAAGAAGGGAAACGTGAGCGGTGGAAATGAAATTCTATTCTTGATTTTGTTGCTTTCTTAGCCCTTTTCCTCGACTTCTTGGTCACTGCCAGGTTTATTCTTCTTATACTATATATTCCTTGTCGTCAACTTCAAGTAATTATATTGATTTTCCTATTATCAGTTTCTTCTTATTATCTTAGATATTAAATCAGTTATCATGTCTTTGTATAAATCACCTTCTTAATTAGTAATACCAAAATTTTGTACTTTCTTGCCTTTTATGGCGGAAACGTAACTCCTACCATGTGGGGATAGATCACATGAATAACAATCCTTTCCCATCGGGCGTCGCTATCTTCTCTACCCCTCCTGGAGTTTAAAAAGAAGCTGGAGCACGTGGGTTATGAGAAAGATCCGGGACGTCGCTGGCCGTTCTCTGTCTTCAGGACTCTAGCAAGCACGTGCGACGCAAACAAAATGAGATCTGAGAAATTGTACGTAGCGAATTTGGACTAGATTTTTTTAAACCGCTCTGAGTGGCATCAGACTCAAGTACTCACCTGCTGTCCCATGGAGAAAGCGACAGCGGCGGCTATGAGTGAGAACTGCACGATGAAAGGATACAGGAAAGGCATCGACGCAGTCCATAGCTGCCCCAGTGCATTGGTATTGAGGCATTTGTGTAAAGCCACCACCTGCGACACGTGGGCGCGCGACGGTCCCATGCCACCTGACCACGTGGACGCCGCCGCCGCCGCCGCGGCCGCTGCAGCAGCCTGTGAGGTGTTGGCCACGATGATCGGTAGGGGCGCCACTGTCGGCACGAGCGCGGTCGGTGGTGGCGGTAAAGAAGTGAGAGCCCTGGGGAACCCCCGCAGCTCCAAGGGTCCCGGAGGTCCCGCTCCCGTCGCGCTCACTTCACCACGCGTCAGGGCCACGAAGTAAGTCCATTCGATGGCGGACTCCCAGAGGACGAGGCGCAGCCAAAGGGCCACGTTGGTGGCGGCCAGGTGCATGAAGCCGAGGCGAGCAGCGGCACCGAAACGGTGCACGAGCACCTGCAGAAGGGTTTCACTATTATGTTAGTTCACTCAACCTTACTTCAAGAAATACAACAAAGAATTCAAAACCAGTTCAACAAAATAACAGATAGCAGCATGTTGACAGCAAAGAAATTGACTGGTGAAATGGACCCACTTATTTTGCCCAGCACTTATATTTGTAGCTGACCTACAACTGTATATTGGTCAGTATTCCAAGAAGTTTAACCTGTACCTTCTTTTGTAAATTTGATGATGGAAATTAGTATTTTTATTATTAGTTCCAGTAAGTTTTTGCAGGAAAGAGGACGAAGTAAATACGCATATTATTTATTAAAATTATGGATGTATTATAAATGGATATGTATTTCTTTTAATTTAATTAAATAAATTAAATTCATCCTTATTGTCTGAGATTTTTCGTAATACCTTCAATCATTGATTATTTCACAGCATTTTCTTATGGTGAAATGAGGTATGCAAATCTGGCATGTAGGAGTGGGGGGGGAAGGCGGGAAACAGCCAGGTACGGGGATTGAGGGATATCGCGCACGCGCCCTCCCTTCCCAATTAGTCTTCCGCGTATTCTGACGTCATTTCGACACAAAAACTGCACTTTAAAACACACTACTATAGCGAGGTATTCAATAGAACGAACTAAATGGTGGAAGTAATCGATGTAACCAAACATAAAAATAAGTAAAATTAGCAATATTTTAAATTCAAAATGAAAATTAGTTTATTGTCCTCCACGTTGTCATACGCAGTTCGTACTGCTCTTTTGACAATTTATTTATTTATAACTCTGGTTGAATTTGACTTTCACGACGCAGTTCACCGATTAACTCCAAACGCTTGAGGGTAAGAGAATATGTGTATCTTCATGCGTGAAGTTTGCAGTTGAAACCCCAGCATGTTCCGCTTGTTTCCTTAAAATTCCTCATCTTCTCAATTCTTTATTTAAAACGTATGACAAGATACGTCATATTCCAAAAATTAGACACGAAACTAATAAATAATCATATTTGTGAGATATTTTATCATTTACTAGAGGAACTAGCACACGGTCATCCGATTTGGGTTCAATTGGCCTTTTCTCAAACGTTTCACTTATGTTCACGTAGTCTTATAAAGAGAGATCTCCTCCTACCAACCCCTAGCCTTGACGATGCATCACTACACTTACATTACACATAACTAACCCCCGTAGGGCTTTCACAAAAACCACATATTTCCGTTCGCAAGAGACGGGTACAAATTTACAACATTGTACGTTCTTGTCTGTGGAGTTTCACAAAAATCATCAAGTTTGATAAATAACCATCAAATGGTGTCGATTTGTACATCGGGCATCCAAACTCCAAACGTTGAGCGTTATACAGAGTGGGCATAATAAAACTGTCCCGGGAAATATTTATAAGACTGACACGCAATGGACCCTAGTTATTGCACAGGAGAATTGCCCATCACAGAAAATGCTGGAAATGGTCACCATTGACGTCGACGCAGCGCTGTGCTCGATTTTAAACTCTGAGACATGCGCAGTAGTTCTACTTGAGTTATAGAAGCAATAGCGGTTTCTATGTAATGCTGCAGCTCTTCCAATGAGAGAGGATTAAATGAGTACACCGGACCCTTAAATTTTCTCTACGGGTATAACTCACTGGGTGAGACAATAGGCGATCGAGGTGGTCAGGAGATTTTTACTGCCTCTCTCGACTGTCGTCTCCTCACAGAAGATCTCATGCACTCGTGACAAGGTTCTCGAGGCGGTGAGTGTTATTGAATGGACTTCACCAGTGGTCATTTTTTTGGAAAGGGTAGTCCCTCTGTTCATTAACATGAGTCAATCCCGTATCATGATTACAATTCTTTTCCCGACCAGTTTTATTTCGCCCACCCTGCATTAGAAGATAGAAAGAGTTTATTAACTACATATGATTTCCATAGAAGATATGAAAAAAATAGTCAGATTAAAATCATTTTGATCCTTAAAAATAATGCGTACAGTCAAATCCACGAATTTAAATGTTCCATTTACAGATCATTTTTCAACGCATCCACTGTTTGAAGAATAGTGCAAGTTACGATGACGACATTACAGAAGAGCTGGCAATGAGAGAAAGCCATTCTTACCTGCGAGTTGACGAAGAGAAAGTGCATCTGGAGAAATGTGAAGAGGCCATGCAACACTGGGTGCACGAACACTACGTCGTTGAGGCAGTCACCCTCCATCATGGCGTGCATTGCCATTTCCAGCCCGTTGAACACTAATGTACCCAGGCCGAAAGCTGCGGACAGAAAGGATATCGGTATTGACGGAGTCGGAAGTATAAAGGAACATGTAATACGAGACATAATGAAAGTACTGCATTAATTACACTATTTCCAGCAACTTTCGACGGTTTCGAAGTTAATTGTTCTTACGTGAAACATTATTTCTTGGTGCATCCAATAGAAAAACTGCATAAATCATCATTGGGATTACTATTTCACGATTATAATAAAAATTATTCTTTTAAAACTTATCTTTGAAATATTCTATACCGCAATTAGTAATAATACGTTTCATCAGTGGTGAAGGGAAGGCAGTTCAGCTCATTTTGGAGAGAAAGAAATGCAACCGAGAAATGGCGAGATGAGGAGTTAAGGGAGGAAACTCGAGTATGTGTAATATGCCACTGGTTTATTACTCATCCTGCCATTAATTCAACACACAAAACAGATGCATATCATTTCCTTGCGAGTTTTCAAGAACCTGCCTCGATGCAATCCACAGTTCATCGCTGTACTACAGGTTGCATAACTAATATAACTTTCACAGAACACAAGACGGCGTTCTTTACAAATGAGGACATTTTCAAACAAATTTAGAATTACGTGATGGAATTTGTAGCACTAAAGAAGACTTCCGACAATAGTATAGGTTGTGAATAGCGATGTTCGACAGTATACAAGTGAAAAAAAAACATAATGACGTCGTTGGAGTTGGGGTTACCTAGTGCAAAAATAAATGGGAAAAATCATTTACACACTGTTAAATTTTAAAGTTTTTTTCATTATCTCGAATTATAAATTTTTAAATAAAAACATTTTTATGAAAATTTGTATTCAAATTTCGTTCATTTTTTAGTTATATCAATGACATTAATTTGATAAGTTAAAAATGTGATAAAGAGGAAAATGTACAGGGATAAGTACGAAAGGAAGAATGAGAATAGTGGAAAACGGAAGGCCATGTAAACGAAAATATTTGGTACGAGTTGTAATAACAGCCTTACGTAAATGGGAAGTGACGATTGTGTTGAGAATATACATTCAAACAAATTATGATAACCTTTATGGTGTACAGTGATTGAAAAAGGAAAATTTAGCAACGTATTAGTATTAAACCACTTTTATATACATTTTAACCTTTTAAAGTGCACACAAATGAAAAAAAAAATACGCGTATTATTACGTACAAATAAAAATACTCCTTCAAATTATCACAACAAAATCTCTGACATTTCAACAACTGAGCAACTAATGAACTTAACATAATGTAGAACCCCCGCCCCAAACGGTCTGGTTGGACCGAGAACATGCCCGACTACCCGTTCGACCCGTTAATCCAAGGTTCCCGAGAATAATCGATTTTCCTTCAAGATGAACCAACAATTTCATCAGTTTATCACAAATAAACAAGAAAATGAGACATCAATGAAACTCATTATGTTGTACTGTATGTACATACATACGTAAACGATCACGAAGAAATTAACAATTTCGAACTTACGTTACTTTACTTTGAAAATTTAATGTATGTACGTATTATTAATTATGTTATGTTGAATAAAAATGGGAGACGGGAGCGAGATTCGAACTCGGGACCTTGAGCTNAGCTCAAGGTTCCGAGTTCGAATCTCGGTCCCGTCTCCCATTTTCATTCAACATAACATAATTAATCTGTTACCTGGCGGTGAGGTTCACAGTAATTTAACACAAATTGGGAGTCAAACTCTCCCCCTCCCCCCTGTCTAGTACAACACAAAACATATTGCACTCCTAACGTCCCCCCGTTTTATTTTCCAAGAGCTTTCCAGCAAAGATGCGTCAAACAACGAATGTTTTAGCCACTACCTGTCAGCGATTGCACGCTGAAAGAGAGGAATCCGTTCAACGAGATAGGCCGGTTAGGAAGGGTTGTATTGTGCATATCATGATAGTAACATCCTATTTCATACAATGGAAATCCCAATGATTTAGGTAGTATTGGAGATACAGTCCTGCTAACACTTCTCTCCTTTATGTCATCTTTTCGTTTACTTACCTAAAGCCCCGACTCGCAGATAGAAAGCAGAGCCGGCAGGGCCGGGGCGCGGCAGATGCGCGCGACGGAGGGAGTCAAAGCGACTCGAACCCAGGCCCATTTCCGCGTCGGAGCCCGAACCCAATTGAGAGCAGCTGTCTACTAAAAGCCACACGTAGATACAGATGATGACTGCGATGCTTCCCACGTAGAGGTACATGAGGAAGATGCCCTAAAAGCCCACAAAGAGAGAGCGTATTCTAAAGGAGAGGAAAAGACTTCCAGGAACTGATTCATGCAGTAAAAATTTTATATTTCAATGTACAATAAAACTTCAACAATTTCATAGAGTTTGCCAATTCATTTCAGTATAAAATTCGTACTTCTTAGATCCAATGTCATGATTTAAAAATTTTCACCATTATGTTACTTAGTTGGGTATTGTGAGGTGGTACCTGCATTCATTTTTTTTTTTTTTTTTTAATTTTTCATTTTCATTCAATTTTTATCCCAGTTAAAACTAATTAGCGAAACGTATGGGATTGTCTACTAGTACCACTTAGCTTAGTTTAACAATTGCCCTTGATACTTGGCATTGTCAAACTAATGCCAGCTGAGTTGGCAAAAGTACTATCACAAAAACAAGAAGTTGTACTTGTACCAACACAACTTTCATACATTCTTCTCATTGTTACATGATAACAAAAATAAACTAGATTTTTTTTTAATTCTCCTACTCTGAGAGAAAATATTTCGATGGCAGATACAAATTCAGAGGAATGAATGGATTTCTCCAAACCTTTGGATTTGACAACCCAACCTCATAGTATCCAAACTGTAAGATTAGGATGAGGTTTGGAGAAATCGTTCCTGCTTCTGAATATGGATTTCACATCCAATTTAGGGTAATATTTTCTCAATGTGGCATAGACAAGAAACTATCTCGGAAACCTTATCACGAATTTTGGGACTAGGAGTAGCAAAATGCCGAAGCTACACGACACGAAGTTCCTTTTACAAGATAATATGACCGGTTGGTCCAATCATTCACATAATATATTGAAATCTCCTGCTGAACCTTACCTGTAACGAGAGTAGACGGATGTGGTTGTCAAGGACTTCCGCTAAGCACAAAGCCAACGTGAGCACCAGCAACAGCTGTCCATACAGCGCCGCAAGCGCACCCCATAGTCGTTCACTACGAAAATATATTCACCATTAAGAACATATTTAAAACAACTCCAGTACTCCGGATCAATTGGGTCCGAACCTGGTCCAGATTATCATATATCCATGTAATTACATTTATTCTAAAAGAAAGGTAATTTTTTAAGCAAGTTATTAGTTATTTACAAGAAATTTCATCCTGTTCAGAGAAAACCTAACTCACAGTATAAAGAACAATTTATGATATATAATGAATATACTCATAATAGTCATCTCACTACAGTAAATAAATGAAAATACTTTAGTGTACAGTAAATAAAAATACAACACTATTATTCTCCCAACGATCCGCATCATCGGCGATCCGGATGATAAACGTTCGGAAAATTGGAGAGTTACTGTAGTATTATATCTTCTTACTACTTAGTCTTATGATTTAGTCTTGCTGTGTACTTTTATTTATAATAATTTTCAGTATCTGCTACATACATTTTTGATATTTTTTTACATATTTTATGAAGTTGTGATTAGTGGTTTTGATTCTGAATGTACTTATTTCGAGAATTGTAATTATGTGTCATTATCTTCTTCGGCTGTAAGCTGCCTGTCTAATTGATGGCTTTGTTGGTTTTCCTTTCATAAGTTTATTTTTTACTGGGATGGCTTTGCATTCCCTGACAAAAATGAAAGTGTCCGTTCTCAGAACTTTTTTACTTGTATAAATTTAATTATGTATTCCGTGTTCAATCTCTAGAGTGGACTATACAGTCACAGTCTTGCTATGAAATAAAATACATTGTATTCTATTCTTATTATGTTCCTAGAGAAATAAATTTTTTATTTGGTTTCCTGTTTCTTACCACGAAATAAATTTATATAATTTTCAGTCTTGATTCAAAAGACACTGAATTCACACCGACCAAATCATAACTATATTTTCATAAGTCATTATTGTACCTTATTGGTTGAAGATATATCAAACAATAAGGGGTGGATTTAATTTTTTAAAAGGGCTTCTTATCGAATTAGCTATGTAAATACGTAACATAAATATGACACAGCAGTTGGATTATTACATGAAAAGCTACCGTGAAAATGTTGCATGCGACAGTTAAATTACGATATGTTGCATATAATAGTACTTGTATACAACACGGTTCATTCTAATTTATATACATAAATAAGTACAGGAATTGTGGTACTGAGTTATAGAAAATATAGTTTGGACCATTTAATGAGTAAGAGCACGTGCAATGCTTTTACTAATCGATGCCTTTCATTTATCAATGTTGCTTTCTAACGCGAATGGAGAAATTAGTCCACTCTTTACAAAGAGTCACATTTAAATCTTAATTAGATCAACGTCTTTAAATGCAAAGTTGACAAATAAAAAAAACTTTGATTACTACCATTAAAATTCTTACAATTAAAAGCCATATGTTTAAATCATTTATTTTATGAAGTTTAAATTTATGCTTCAATTATTTCCCTTCTCTTGGAAAGGATGTAATGCTCTGATTAATATTTGTTTTTGTAATAAAAATATCCCGATTTTATTGGATCTGGAAATAACCGCTTCAGTTTGTGATTTGACAAATCATCTTCTAGAAAATGCGAAACAAAGCAAGCCGTATTGTGTATAGTTACCAGGAGTGTAATTTCTAATAGCTTCCTGAAATTAACCATAACACAACACATCAAAAGAAGATGTTTGACTTTCTAGCTCATGAAGTTTTATAAAGGATGTATGATTTGTATCGACTAAAACTGGAGATTTACTCCACATTTATATTCTTCCTCTTGCGGCAATTCGTAGTTTATTGTCATCTGGCAATTGACAAGTTCCAAATTCTATTTTAAGATTAAGATTAAGTTATGTCAAAAGTGAACATAAGAATGGAGATAAGTAGAAAGCAGTAACCAATCACAATTTATCTATAATAAACAATGAGTATAACACGTAACAAAATAATTATACTTCTCAGTGATTTGATTGAAAATGTTGGTACTAAGATTATGGCAGGGTTATATACCATAAAAGCACATCCATACAATATTTACATATGAAAATTCAACATGTTCTAAAATTTAAATTACATGCGAGTTCCTAGCACATTATATACAGAATAATTTTCAATTTTGTTTTTCTCAATAGTGCATTTTTCAGTATATATGGATTTTTTCCTTGACAACCAGTGAATAAGAAACTTGATATTTTGAGGACTTTTATCTAACAGCAAGGAACTAGAATATTAAAAGAAAACATTTATAAGGAAAGTATCATAATATTAGGAAATCAGAAGTTATTTTTTAAATAAAGAGAGTTGAATAATATATTTCTTCCTTACACGAATGCTAATTTTCATATTTCTAGTTCCAAAAACTAAATGGTGAGTCAGAATTGAATAGTTAAAAATTGCAAAAATATCCTCATAAATTATTTTAAAAATGGTACATAAACAAGTAATGTAAAAAAATAAATAAAAACTTATTGTCTTCAATAATTATTATTTAATATTAATTTTTATATGATTCTGTAATTAATGAATATTATGTGTGCCAAGTTGAAAAGGTTATCTTTGAAATTAAAGGAAAAATATGAAATGAGAGCATTTTTTCTGATAAACCACCTTAACATTATACAAGTTATTAGATTTCAATATAATGTATTTTACAATACATCATCACCCATAACCATCCGTGAAACCCGGTCCCTCAAGAATTGGACATGATTCGAAGTTTTAGTCCTTCTTCTCTGTTCCTCTGTCTTAATTTCTATCTATGAGTCACGATCTTTTATAGCTCAGTGTCAATCACAGTTTCAGTCTACTTTCTTTGCTTATTATTTCAGTTTTCATACCTGGCGTACATAAATCATATCCGTTATCACGTCCTGAAATTCTTGAGAAGTCGTTTCATTAAGTAATAAGCCTGACCAGCCCATCCTAATACTTTTTTTATCTTTGAGTTTAAAGTAAATATATGAATTAGTTTAAAATAAGTTTAATGGATTTTTTCCTATATCCCTGTCATCTCCTTTTAAGAAAATTTTTCTTCCATATCGGGAAAAAAATCGTAATTAACAATCGTAATAAATGTAATATATATAACAAAAGACGTTTAATGTAAGGGTGGCTGGTTGCTTTAACCATCTCACGGGTACTTCCATCACATCCAGGACTTTTCTTTGTTTGTACGTTCCCTACTATTCTCCGCAATTCTTCCTCTGTCATCTCTGTAATTGTACTTCCTCTCCCATCTTTTCTGACCCATTTCTCCCCAATATTACCTTTATAGCTATATAATTTATTTATTTCCTGTCGTTTCTGCGTCTTCCGACATTCCTCGGCAATTTACTTATTAGTCTATTCCATTCTTCTCATCCTCCGTCTTGTCTAGTCTTGTTCCTCTGTCCTTCTTTCGTCATTTCCGTCTTGTCCTTTTTGTCATATCTTCGAGACTACGCTGCTTGACCACCAGTAGGATCCCATCCCTATCTACATGAAAAAGGGTGACATTCAACCGTCTAGCTTCTCATCGCATCCTTTATTTCTTTAATGCTGTTTATATATCTTTTAAATTTATGGTATTTCATCTCTGTATCGATCATTGCCTTTCCTAATTCTCTCACTATTCCTTCGATCCTCATCAGACGTATGCATTCTGTCCTTTCCAGTCCGTGAAATGAACATTTCCAAAATATATAATCCCTTTACCTTTATAGAATAGGATAATTTTGTAGATTGCTGAAATTTCAGAGTGATGTTTATACTCACTAGGGCTGTGGGCGATCGAGCGTAGAAGAGGATGGGGCCATGCTACCTGCCGACGACAGCGAGCCCAGCAGGGAGCCGAAGATTGCTCCTTGACCCTTGGGCGCTGCGCCGGGCGCCGGCGACGAGTTTAGGCTGTCCGCCTCTGGCTGCCGCTCATGGTACACTGCAACACATGTCGTAAAAGCATGCGTTAATAATATTCTCGCTATACTAGGATTTGGGACGTACAAGAGACGCTTTTGAATATGAGACAAAGGAGACAAGAAGAATGTAGATATAAGAGATAGAGATGACAAAACATAGTGGTCTGCCGACCGACATACTGGGAAGAATGTGATTAAAACGAAAAAAATTCTGCAGCAATAAGAAATTTAAAATCCACTCAATGGCACAAATCAAATCAATCCAGTTCTTTTTATGGAGAACTGAAAACTCTAGGTGAAATTTCCCATTGGGGCGAGATTTTTTTAACATCTGATACATTTCCTTATATCCATGGTCTTAGGCTACGGAAGCATTGAGAGCCACTTGCTCCTCCCCCCTTAAATACTCACAAAATTGAAATTAAAGTAAAAATATAGACTCAAATATCTTAGTGTGAATCACACATCTGGTCTGTAAATTCACGCGCGATATAAACATACATTTCATTAATTCATGATATCTAATTGAAAATAAATTGTTCTAGGTGATACCATCACTACTCAAGTATTATTCGAATTAATGTCAGCTCCACCGATTTAGGAATATCTGGCAAAGTTCTCGAGCTCTCGAATCTCTGATAGGAGTTTGTATCACGTGTCAACGCATTAATAGCAGAAATGAGAGGATGCACTTAAGCCCCTAATTCGTCAAGATCTTGGATTCCTCTCCCCGTCCTAAAAACTGTCTTCGCTCTTGCTTACAAACGCAATTACACGTTTGAAAACTGTTTCTGATGCTATTTTTCGTCTTTAAGCAACGTTATCATGTGGAATAATAGTAAAAAATAACACGATTAGAAAGCTACTTCTTCAATCATCTATCACAGTAATGTACATTTCACTCACTTAAAACCCAACATTCACTTATTAAAAAAATTTAACACTAATTTTTCAGAGCACAGTAATAAGGGAAAGAAGAAAGAGTGAATCTGGATAATACGATATAACACATCACTCTTAAACACTTCATTGCACTAACTTGAATCTCGAATTACACGATGGTGTCTGCAGAATCTCATATGCGTCGTGGGAATATCCACAATCCTCGGGCGACCGCAGACCAAGACTTTGTTTCCTTCCTGGCGCACCGCTTTCCACACACAGATGTACATCCCAACGCCTCCTCCGAGTCCTTCCCACGCAAATACACCCTGCGCACGGCATCTCCTTCAGAGAGGTTCTGCGGCGTCCGGGAGCTCGGAGACGCCGCAGACAGCGGTGGCGCTCGCAGGGGGAAAGTGAGAAAGTGAGTAAAAGTGTTGCGACGCGCCGCGCCAGTGATCCCGGGGGCGATGCACCCCTATGTGCATTATGCAAGCTCCGAGGAGGCTTCTCTCACTCACGCCCACCCACGCCGCACCGCTGCGCTCCGGCGGTCATCGCGGCCGCACTCGTAGAGAGATACGACGTATCGGTGCTGCGGTCTCGCGGGCGCGGGTGTGACGAAGAAATCGGGGCTGAGTAACCAACAAATTTTGATATTGTATGATTCGCACAAGAAAATCTGAGGAGGGCAAAATGATTCATGCGAAGGGCTAGAAGTTCTGGAAAAGGGGTGCGCTAGTGTAGATGTGAATATAGGGATAGTGAAGTGAAATGCGAGAGTTAGAAAGGGAGGGAAGGGAAATGTGAAGTGATGCGCGCTAAAGGGGTAAATCGAAGGTTCTGGTCATCCGCCGTAAAATGTGCGATAAGTAATTATTAATGTTTTTATTACTTCAGTGTCACATGTTCTTATATTTAATATTTCAATATTCGTTTAATGACGTAGTTTAACCCTGTAGTTTAATCATTTATTAAACAATATTTAATTTCAGTATATTTAATTGTATTTACTTATATTCTGCCAGTGGCTACTATCTGCCCATTTGCAGTTAATTCGTTAATTATTAATAGTAAGCTTTTTGCAACAAAGGGCTCAGAAACCCACAGACGGAGACATTTTCTTCGAGTTCTATCAGTAAACAACGCAAAGTACATTAAAAAATCTGGGGTCAAAAGAGAATGCCAAGTTGTAACCTGTTTCAGCAGGAATTCAAGGGGGTGCAAGTGTTTAAGTTCCTTTCAAATAAAAATGAACAGCAAATTAATCAAACTTTTGGATGAAAATTCTAACATTTACTTGATGGTTTAAGATCATAAAACATTGTATGGTATGTAAATAAATGTGGTATGTAGAATTGAATATTTCTCAAAACTTGGTTTAGAAATCTAGTTTCCACCGAATGTTGCTCTTGTTATTTGTGCTCTATGGCTTCTAAGCCCTCAATTGCTTTTAATAGAGCTACTGTAATTCAAGAAGTATTTTAATACGCGCATGAGACGAATATACTCTTTACCTTCGTTCAAAGAATATGAGAACAAAGAGTCTCATAGGTACAAATAGTTTGTCTCCCCACTTAAATACTTTTGCCTGCAAAATTGCTTTAGAAATGCCTAAAAATTGTCACTACTGCAGCTTTTTTAAAACTAATAAAGCCAATACAACGAATCAGGACTAAATTCATATAACAAGAATAGCTCCAAAACCGAATAAACCTGGGGAGTTAAAATAAGAGCATTCTGCTCTGAAACGTTTGATGGCAATTATAAATTTTTTAAAAAAACGTAATTCATTCCGTTATTATCACAAGTAATACAGGTAGTTACAGGAAACAGTTTAAGTACTTCACAGTAAGTACTTAAACTGTTTCCTGTAACTTTCAGAAAATTAAACAAAGAGAATTGATCATTCTGTTATTTTAAAACTGTAAACACCTTTTACATCTGACGACTACTGAGCTTCAGTTTGGGCAACCCTTGCAAAATGAATGAATGCCCTCACTAAACTTTCCAGAGCAAACTTTTACTGAGAACATAGCTACACATTATTCACTGGATTTGTACAGCCAGGTGTTGACTTAGTTTCTGCACTGGACACTTTCTGACCAGTCTCCAACAGTGGTTGCTCAGTCTCACATCTTAAAGTTAAAATCCGGATAAAGACTTTCCTAATAGTAAGAGCTGAGTACACTAAAAACAGTTAACGAACTCATGAAACTGCAAAAGACGTTGTTACATTGTTATCTCAATAAGCACATATAAACGTATTGCGCAAATCTTATCTTAAACTCCGCGGAGAATATAAACACATAGTTAAGGAAAGTAAACGAGCCTGGGAACAAATAGAAGCTGAACGCCTCAGAGAAATACTATCAAAAAATGTACCCGCGAATTATGGGGTACAATTCGTAAATTAAGACGAAATAAAACTATATCAAATAACATAGATGCAATGGGATGGGAAATGCACTTTAAAAATCTTCTAGCAGGAAATGATAACACATCCCGAAGTAGTAACGAAATAGAAATAATATTTACAACCGATGATGTGTCTGAACTTGAAGCGTGTATTACATCACATGAAATATCTTCTGCCATTCGCGATTTAAAAAACAATAAAGCGCCTGGAGTAGATGGTGTTCCTTCCGAATTTACTAAGGAACTAACCAATGATATTGTGCCATTTTTAACCGACTTTTTTAATTACATCTAAGATAAAAGGTGTTTTTCCAGACTCGTGGACCACGGCGGTAATACAATCTATATATAAAAACAAAGGAAATATAAACGATCCAAATAGTTATAGGGGAATCTCACTACTTAATGTTATTGGAAAAATCTATTGCAAAATTCTGTACTGGAGATTACAACTCTGGGCCGAGAAAGAAAATAAACTCTCGACATTACAGGCTGGTTTTCAAACAACAATAGCAATAGATAATCTATTTATTTTAAACACGTTAGCCGAGAAAGAAACTCGAAAGAAACGCGGAAAGCTGTACAGCGTGTTTGTAGATTTTGAGAAAGCTTTCGACACTGTAAACAGATACATCCTTTGGTGTGTATTAGCGGACAAGGGAGTGTCAAAAAATTCCTACGTACTTGGCAAGCTTTATATTGCTCTGACAATGCATGCGTTAAAACAAATAATACTACTCTAACTCCAACTTTTCAAGTAACTCAGGGAGTGAAGCAGGGACGTGTTCTCTCTTCGTTGTTATTTATATTATTTATTAACGATGTAATATAAAAATTATGTGAAGCATCCACAGATGCCGCAACAATAGGTGCTCCTCTTGAACAGAAACAGATACCGGGGTTGCCATTTGTGGACGATCTTGTTCTACTAGGTCAGGCAGAAAAGTAATGAGACTGGCAACACTACAAGCGATCTGGCAACGCTGCGCTGTTGTCCTTGATAGGGCACGTGTATCAGTACCCTCCCATAGCTCAGTGCGAGTTTCAACTCCTTCCGTTAACTACGTGATTTTTGTGACTGCTATTAGTGAAGTTGTGTTTTGGTTGTGCGTCAAGCAAAATGGAACAGCGGAATTTGGAGCAACGTTGTGCCATTAAATTTTGTGTTAAACTTGGAGAATCGGCAAGTGTGACGTTTGAGAAGTTAAAACAGGCCTATGGGGAACATTTTTTTATCCCGATCTCAAGTTTTTCGCTGGCACAAATCATTTTTGGAAGGCAGAGAACACGTTGAAGATGAACACCGTACAGGGAGGCCTTCAACTTCGAAAACTGATGAAAACATCGCACGTGTGAACACTCTTGTGAGATCGTATTCTCCACAACACCGTGAGGACTTCAGATAGGTCTAGATACGTTGGAGTTGTTCTGTGATAAAATGTCTCTACATATAAACATACATAAAACCAAAGTCATGGTATTCAAAACGGATGGATGTTTAGTAAAAATGAAATTTGAAATTACAAACGTCAACCTCTCGAGAAAGTTAAAGATTACACTTATCTAGGTGTCAAAGTAAGCATGAACGTAACCTGGTCAAGACATATACAAAAATCAAAACAAAAAGGCATGTATGTTCTAAATGAAATCCAAAGTAGTACTGGTACCATCCCTGACATCGATCCTAGGATTGTAGTAACGATGTACACGTCACTATTCGTACTTGCAGTAGCGTATGAAGCTGAAATATGGGGTGTTGGGGATTGCACATCACTTAATTCGCTTCAAAATAAATTCTTGAAAAATACTCTTGGCGTACCTCCGAGTACAGCTAACTGTGGTACTCTTTGGGAATTCGAATTTTTACCGTTAGAAGTAAAAATTAAGATAAGGGCCATTAAATTTTAGGTTTAAATAAGAAATGGGGAAAGGAACAACAATATATACGATTGCTACGAGTTTACGTGTAACGATGAGTGGGGTCAAAAAGTTAGAACTATAATCGAAACTGCCGGTCTAGGACACTTGTGGCAAACAGCTCCGGCGAAATTTGATTATGAATTAATTATTCAGAGACTTGAAGACATAGAGAAACAAAACATAACGGCTGAGAGACAGTAAAAGAGGTCACTAATCGTGCAGAATATTGTGGCAAGAGACTGGGGGGCGAAAACCGTACAAAGACAAATTAAACAAGGTAGCAAGAGCAGGTTACGCTTGGTTTCGACTTGGAGGATGGAAATCAAGGAAATTGAGTGGGGATCGAGATTCTCAATGCCCTTTATGCACGGAACAAGAAGATTGGGTCCACATTCTGCTAAATTGCGTTAACACTGAAATAGGTCGAAAAAAGTGGCTTCTTGAAGGAGAATCAATCGTAAAACAAAAAATTACACTTTAGCTTTGGAAATAATGCGAGATAATAGAATCTCCGTTACTGTGTACTCAACTTTTGCATGGTTGTGCACATTAATTCTGTAGCCCCATCCTGGCCCGGGTTTTTTCTCCGTTTTTCCTTTGGGGTAGAGGCGGATTTTTTTATACAGGTTCTCTAGGTTTTGTCTAGGGGCGTGTTTATTGTAACAATAAATCGTGAATTTAGTGTTATTTCAATTCTTATGATTTTTAAACACTATACTCAGAATAATCAATAGTTCGATAATAATTTGTACATGTAAATTTTTTGCGTTAAATTACAAACATATTGACATTCTATTAGTATTATAACTCGTGGTTAACTTTTCATCTTATCTAGGAATTATTGCTGAAATTTTTGAATTCGCCTCTGCCTTAGGGCCCTTGATCGGAATTGATGGGATGGTCCCTTGCTTGTTTCCGGAGAGTAAATTAGTTTATTGTCCTCCACGTGGTCATACGCAGTTTGTACTGTTTTTTTGACAATAAATTTTTTTTAAAA
>NNCF01131203.1:88606-106341 GCA_002313205.1 Laupala kohalensis | reverse complement strand
AATTGAAATAACACTAAATTCACGATTTATTGTTACAATAGACCCGCCCCTAGACAAAGCCTAGAGAACCTGTATGATAAATCCGCCTCTACCCGAAGGAAAAACGGAGAAAAACCCGGACCAGGATGGAGCTACAGAATTAATACNAAAACTAAATTAATATGAATCATAAGACACGACAATCATGCAAGAAAATAGTTTTTGAAATTGTTATAAGTTATTTAATAAGTACTACAGCAAAGGCGTGATAAAGTACAAGACGGATTTAACTTTTATTAAATTCAATAAATTCTTTTACAGTGTAGTAGCTTGTTAATGTAGTGTAGAAGACTTGATTGTTAATGATTAATATTAACCTCGTAACTAAGAAACAAGGAAAGAGACGTGTTTGGGGAAAGTTGGACTTGCGAAACAATAAATCCTTGAGCAACTCATTTCCATGACTTGAAAATCTTTTGTAACTCTGGGAGAGAGAAGATATAGCAGCTTATTGCCAAGTAATTTCAGGGCAACTAAGAAGGCAAAAGAGTTGTGTGTTCCCGCTCATACATACAGCAGACCTTCTGTGAGATGGTGGAGGGGGTTGTCGTGATCGACCGAACACTTCGCAATTTTAGAAATGTCTTATTTATATTTTAAAGCCACAGCGCTAATGAAATTTTAGATTCAAGTCGCAGCACTATCAAGTAATGTCTCTAGATAACTTATTGTTAAACCTCTTCTCTATATCATGATCAGCATTTCCAGTATTTTTTATGCGAAACCGCTAGTCTTTAGAAGATTATGAGAAGCGATGTATGCACAGACTACGAACTTTGTTTTTGGTATAACTCGTAGTCTAGTAATTATATTTACGCTACACCTCTAACCAGTTTGATCAATAACACGTCAGTAATTTAGACGCGATTCCTCACCAAAGAGAAAAGTATACTTTAACGTTATTATATTAGTCAGGCTGGACATATTGTTAGATAATGATTACAAGTATTAAATCTCTAAATATTAAATTTCTCCACATTTTCCAACTCCCCAGGGGACTTACATCTAGTAAGAACGTGTTTGGCGAACACGGGGCCCCGAGCTGAGTCTGGCATTACTTCCACTTACTTGTGCTATGCTCCTTCCTTTCTCTTTCCTGACCTCCCTTGGTTACCTCTTGTTCTTTTCGATCCCGACGCCATTAGGGCTAGGGTATCTTTCATTTTCCTCATTCCTCTCATTTTTTGTTCTACCCCTCATTTTTTGTCCCCCCTTATTCTTTGCCCNTGTCCCCCCCTCAATTTGATGTTTTCATGTATGTTGTGAGATATGTTTTGGTGTGTTGTAGATCAGGAGGATTTTTAGTGGGTAGGGTTGAATCATTCGACGAGTCCCACACTCGGGGGGAGTCATGTTGGCTCTCCTTAGTGCGTAACTGCATTTTCCCTACCAGTACAAGTTTTTCGGGCTCCAATGACATTTGATGTCGACATGAGCCGTAAAGCCCCACAAAAAAAATCCACATTTTCCAAAGACTTGGAACAGGATGTAGAAGAGAATATCTTATCTGTGTTCTTAAATGTCCTCTAAATTAACATGTTATTAATAATTGTAATGGTGAGGACACTCCCTACATACGTTCTCGATTTAATGTGGCCATTCCTCGCAAAAAGAAAATACATTTAATATTTTTAAAATACGTGATTTGCCATCAACTAAAATCATTTCTACTTTTCTGTATCGGATAACCGCAATAAAGAAATGTTTAAGAATATTCTGAAAAGTTTTTCTAACTATACATTTCAGAAGTAGAACGTCCGTGATGTTTTCTGTTAACCTTCGCGTCTTGTCGGAAGAAAGCCTTTGTTATGAGGAACGGCCTGTGCGCATAACAATCGCAACAAACACCGCAATTACAACAGCCACCGGTATATTCTCAGAGTTTGTGCGGTCGATTTACACAGAACAGAATTGAAAAGCTTTAATTAAAAGTAAACCATTATTAAATTGAATCTCTTCAAATCCACGGTTAAAAGTTACCTACTGCACCAGGTTCTACAATGGAAAATAAGTTTTTGATTTTAATAAACGTTAAAGTGTTCTTTATCACACCATTGTTGTAGTACTTTCGAACAACTGATAACTTCGAAACTATATTCCTACATGCTTGTATTGTGTCCTATTATTCTTATAAGTTAAGTTTTATCTCTACTCAACCTTCGCACGGTTGTGTACATAAATTTTGCAGCCTCATCCTTGCCCGGGTTTTTCTTCGGGTTTATTTCATCAGTTGTCATCCTCCTAGTCTGTGGATATATGAAAGGAAACAAAAGCATATACCAAGGAAAGGCGTTTTTACCGTTAGTTTTTCTTGACTTGAATTGGAATTTAAGTCCTACATGCTTTCATGTGTTATACCTAAGTACCCTCTCTTTATCTGTGCAATTTCCGTGGAGACTGGTCCAACCAGGGAAACAGGGCACTCCAACCTTGCGGCACAAACTTGCACGGTGTTTTGCAGCTTCATTTGGTGTCTATCTCGCGTCACGACAAATCTGTCCAGTCTAGTGACCAGGATCCGTTTAGAGTTTGCTTCAAGCCCACATGTGAGGAAGGGGAACATTGGAGTCAAAAGTGGTGACCACGGATCCCCATATTTGATCCGCCACGTATGATGGTTTATGCTCCTGTTCAAATGTCAATAAACTGCTCAGAGGCAACAGGGCCAGCGACATCTTAGCATAAGAACTATCGTAATGGTTCATAAACATGTGTATTCAATAAATATTTAACAAGAAATTTCCTTGTATTTTTATTTACACGCCGGTACAACGAACAGGGGTTATACAGAAATTACAAGTTTTGTCTTTCTATGAACGATTATTTTATAACATGTTAAGTTGTAATTTATTTAATTATCTTATCTAATGGACGTTAATAGTAGAATTCGAATAATGGTTATGTTTCATTTGATACACTAATGTTTTATTAGTTCTGGGTGGAAATGGTGTACAGTTGTGGAAGGCGAACGGGTGGTGTAGTGGTTAACACCCCTGCGATCAAAGCAGGAGTCCCGGGTTCGATTCCCGGCTCGTCGCCGTTTTCACCTGACCGAAAGTTATGACATATCTTCTCCACGTGTAGGGTACACGGAAGAAATATGTACACTAATTTTTAGTTTCTTCAGGGATTACTTTCGTATTTTCTTTTTTTATAACGTGACTTTCCTTTAGAGGACACAAGAAAAGTGTTGAAATAATGGTGGTTTAAAATTTTTCAACCAAAACTCGAAATCATCCCATTAATTAGCTAAGAAATAAGTATATTAGTTAATTGTCCTCGCAATAAGGCGCAGTTTTTACCAGTTTTTTGATTATACAATAATTAAATATTCTAGAGCGAAAATGTACACTTTATTAAAATTTCTACCAATAAAACACATTCAATTTTTTTATTTTTTACGCGGGCTCTAATGACCTTGACGTTGGCGAGCCCTAAAGTCCTAAGAAAAAAAATATTTTGTACGTGTAAACATCGTGTGGAGTGAATGCGGAGGTTTCGTTAGAGTAGCGCGTAACAGTCTTCAAAGACGAGGACATCAAAAGGATTGTGGGTAACAGCTTCCACTCTTAAGGTGATTCATGTACCGTGAAGTCCATTCCAAGATAAAGTGAAGGGATTACAAGTTCTTCTTGAAATAAAATGATAATATATACCTTTTCTTGATCGAAATACCGGGTATTTATAATTAAAGTTATCATGTTTAACTACCACTAACTAGTAACATTACTTCATATCAATGATTTTATAAAAAACGACAATTTCTATAAAAATTACAAAATTAACCTGAGCAAGTCTGCAAGTGCTGAACTGGATAGGATATATTATCTTCTTCTAGTATTAACAAAACTGTGCTCCGCTAGGCTCATGTTTTGAAAGATGCACACCATCTTTTGAATACCAAATGCTTACGAGACACAATCGGATGCTTTTTGCAGATCGCACTCGTTTTCATGTCCTCCGTTCCTCTTTCTTCAATCAGTATATTATTAAGTATTTCGTTGATACTTGGTAAATACGTTACATGGATTATGGGGAAAAGAAATCTGCAATAAAAAATTGTTTGAATTTCGACCACCAGGTGAGAAGGGGGCACAAAAAAGTCAAATTTGCAGTTAAGTTTTGTTAATACTAGAAGAAGATATGTCCTATCCAGTTCAATACTTGCGGACTTGCTTAGCTAAATTTAGTAATTTTTAAACATATTGTCGTTTTTTTAATAAAATCATTGATACGAAGTAATAATGTTACCAGTTAGTGTTGGTGGTTTACATTTATTGATATCGGTACAACGTTGCTGCCGTAGACACGACTCCAGAATTAATTTTGTGCAAAAAACATAACACCGCCAGTAAATATTTTTTCTTCTCTAAAGTGTAGCCACCTTTATCCAATTCAAATCACGAAAAATTAGGACCCTCTTTCCGCAGGTGATTCATTGTGTACCGATAAGTATCACGTAAATCGGATGAGAGGTTCTCGAGGACAAACAGGTTGGCAGACATGAAAATGACTTAGTTTTATAATATGTCAAGATATAATTCAAATCGTCTTATCACCCGAACACGTCCAATTAAGGAAGTACTAGGTAGGTAGAATTAAATCACAAAAATATCTTAAATCGGCATAAAGAAACATTATTTACTGTGATTTCAACTTGAAAAACATACCTCACCAGCCATTTAAAAATATAATTGAAAATGCAGTTGGTGTCTTATGAAGAAAAAACTTATTTTCAAGAAATTACCAATTTTTAAATCGGAAATTTACTTTGATTTGTAGTAAATGTTTCGTAGTAGTTTTATTTATAATGTCACCTGACATTTGAGAAAGTTATTGAACTGTTTCTGAGGTGAGATGCATAAATCACGAAACCGTTGTGCTCGACCGCCTTGATTCTACTTTCTCTGATGCATTTCAAAGAAGTCAAGCGAGTTCCTGGATATTGTTTGTACTGTATCATTTACACAAATTACACATTATGGACACAAATTAAATCATATTTTTCTGTTATTATTTATATTGTTTTTAATAATATAATAATAATAAAGAAAACAATTATACATATGACTAACTTGGAGTGCTGGTCCCACTTTAAGAGTGGTTTGTTTTTTATTCACTCGGAATATCTGATTGATAACAAGTGAAAGATACGAGAATGCATGATACACAAGCAAATTTACATCGATTTCATTTTCAGTCTATACATAATTCATTCTGAGATATACAAATATCAGTGGAATCATTATGAAGAAAAGTAATCAAGATGTTTCAACGACTCCACGCTTAGAGAATGTGAATTGGGTAAAAAGCAGTCGCCACCGTTGTAGTAAGAGCGGTAAAGGCTATCAGAGAGAATAAACAGCCGTGAAAGCGAAGTTTCTGTTGCGCCCGGCCAATTGCATTCGCGCTGCTTCATCCAGAAGAAGAGAAATGAGATCGTCAATGGACAGCTCGTTCTCTTTGCGAAGAAAACGATTGGAGAAGATATTCTAATACAAATCACACAGAAGATTCATTAACAATAATAATAATAAATCGAATTTTAAAGATTAACATGGAAGGAATTATGCCGAATTGACCTCTCTCTCAAAATGTACCTCGATATCTCCGAGAACCTGTCGAACAATAATAATAATAATAAGCCTATGGAAAGTGCTACTTTCTTGGGTGCGTACTGAAATACCAACAAGCTATACCAAAAAAAGTCCTAATAATATTAATAATAAGCCTAATAATAAGCATAGTGGCTATCACTTTGTCTATCCTAAGACTAGTACCCCAAATCCTAGTTGATTCCATTAAAAAACTCAGCACCAATATAATAAGTAGATTGCAACACAGTGTCCTCCTGTCCTCAGCCCACATTACCAGTAAGTTCTTGGACCTGAAATAGATTCTTCCTCCCAGCAGAACTTGATTTAATATTACACTGCTGAGATAAAAACCAATACAAGTTGAGAGAATTATGGAGATGATTATGTTATAATAATAAATTTATTGTCAAAAAACAGTATAAACTGCGTATGACCACGTGGAGGACAATAAACTAATTTACTCTCTGGAAGCAGCAAGGGACCATTCCATCAATTCCGATCAAGGGCCCTAAGGCAGAGGCGGATTCAAAAATTTCAGCAAAAGTTCCTAGATAAGATAAAAAGTTAGCTGCGAGTTATAATAATAGAATGTCAATATGTTTGAAATTTTACGCAAAAAAATGCTGATGATAATAATATTAATAATAAATAACAATAATACAAAACGTAACAATTATAGATTCAAAACCGAAAACACAGTCATCACTGTCGACATTGCAGCCCCACTTGCCCGCAGTCTGCAGAAAACCTCAGGTGAGAAACAAAGAAAGTATGCCGACCTGGCTTACAGCACTAAGCACATGAATTCAGAGAACGCATGTCAAAATCCGGCGTATCGCGTATGTAATGAACAAACGATACCGTCACCAAGAGTGATACGCTGTTGATTCTTAATATACATGTCAGCACGCTACCTGACTCACCTCGTGACAGTGCGCTACCGCTCTCAACTCATGTCAGTGCGCTACCAGACTCAGCTAGTATCAGTGTGCACTCAACCAGCGTCAGTGTGATATCACGTCTCCGCTCTCAGCTCATAGTGATCAAGACTTCGCTACCGACGCCGAACTCGTGAGTTAATACTCCTAACAAACAACAGTTCTCTTCAAGGAAGATCACGGACTTTACCAATTCGCGTGCCCCTGCTGTCATTGGGCATTAACTATTTCTACTGACCTTTGTCATACTACGGAAATAAACTAGTCCTGTTCACTTCTTGAAATTCACAACCTTTTAGTAATATTTATTTGTGGACCGGGGATTTATATATTCTTTTTTCTCTTCTTCAATCCCCCCACACTACAAATAAAGATTACGTATGTATTGAAATTGAAAAGATAATAATTGAAAAGAAGCATATATAATTTTTTTTAGCAAAAAGTTTAGACATTTTATTGGTTTATAAACATATAAATTATTTTTCGTCAACATTCGCCAAGTTCATGGGATAAAATACTTTTGGACAGGTTTCGCTGTGCAGAGCCACGAAGTGGCGTTGCAAAGCGGCGTTCACTAACCTCTTGTATATGCCTCTCAACCCTGCGAATAGATGCGGAGATCGAAATCTTTTACACCACAGATGCGGGTATTAAATTCCATTCCTAGATGTATTAAGAAATGAGAATTTTCCAACGTCGGTTAGAATATACAGGGTTTACTTAGTTAAATTAGTAATTTACCAGAAATGTCATACACTCAATGGAAATGTAATTCATTTCTGTTACCTTTTTAATAATCTGTGTTATTGTCAAATTTATCCGTTCTCTTGATCTGACCCAACCTGAAATCCTGTATCAGTCCTTGCATTTTTCAGAGTAGAGCTGCACTTATTTGATGATGGCAAGCATTAGAACATTATGTTTAATGATAGTGACCAGTCGGTGTGCTTTGATTACGTCAAACCTTTAATGAAATTCTTTCCTTCACTAAGTTGGCAATGCTACATTTCTCGCATACTTGTATCCTGTTTTATTTATATAAAGGGTTTCATTTATAATTCAAATTTTATTTATTTTATTATATAGTATTTTCTGCGAGATCTAACGAGAAGAAATATTAACTTTTTACTCTAGCCGTGTACTTCCTGGCCATTGTTGGGAAGATTCGAGAATACAGTCCTCTTTTAAAAAAAAATGATAACGTTAAACGTTCGTGACATTTTTTATAAGAACTGTAGTTCAGTGTTTAAGATAATCAATGGAAAAAGGTACCTGCAGGAGATCACTATATTGTGAAATATATTATACGACATTAATAAGGACTACACAATTTTTACTGTGATGGGTTTTCATCTCACGCTTCAACCCTTAGTAGGGCGCGTCTTCAGGTGCAACCAATATTGTGTAGTCTATTTTAAGGTCGCATAATAGAAACGGGCGTAAATAATACTACAATAACGAGTTCATAAGTACTTAAAAAAGCACGTAATCATTACCACAATTTGGTATTATATTTTCAACATCTACTGAATAACCGAACGAGTTTATTTTATCATTTTATGCATTTAAAAATATTTAATTTAGTACAATACCTTTCGTCTCTATCAAACCANAAAGTGAAGTAGTGCTATTATCGTAAATTTTGAAGTGACACATCAGACCCTTTCGAATACGTTGCCTTAGTCGTGTCCACAGCCTTTTTTTTTTTCTTCTTCAAAAATTTAATGTTTATTCCGAAGGATCTCTGGTGTCTTGAAACAGTGATTTGCGCCTTACAAAGATCGACCAACAAATGTCGTGAGAGAAAGTCACTCGAAGCACAGCTGGTTCCGCGCACAATCCAGGTCGCCCTCAAGAGCATCTGCGGTTCGTTCTTCGTGTCCGATGCGATCTGTATACGTCGTCAAATGTTCTTGTTTCAGAAGTCAAAACAAGAGAAGGAACACATGCGCAGAAGGAAATAAGATAATACTTCCTCAAACAAAATAACTGGAAAGTTGATTACTAAGCACGTGTTGATAGCAAATTAAGGAATAATCGAATAGTGTATACGGCAACAAGTGAATATGTGCAATATTTATATAATTCAACAATTTAAACGAATAATGTATCATAGAGTAGTTCTTAAATAACGTAATAAAACATCATACTCATTTTACCGGAAAATTATATTTTCGTACGTTTTAATAACGAAACTCCGACAAGTGAATACAGGCAATCCACAAATCAATCCGGAAGTGTATTAATACGTAATACAGATGACAAAGATGGAGTGTGACAGTTTAGACAGTGCGTATCGTACACAATTTAAATAAGGTACCACTACAGTTTTTACTTTCGGCGGACACAAATAAATTTGAAGGCCTTTATAAAAAATTTCGATTGAAGTAGTATTAACATTACTAATACGGAATTCAACAAAAGTAAACATTTATTGATAAATGCAATTATCTAAACAGAAATTCAACGATTTAGGGTACATAATCGAAAAAATAATCAACTAAAACAAATTTTAGTTGTTTATATTATAAAACAAATTTTAGCTGTTTATATTATCAAACAAATTTCAGCTGTTTAACTATTTCACCGGCCACATGTTCTGAAATAATGAATATCTTGACCGATAAACAGACTCACAATACAAACAGCGCCAATCAATTGAGTCGCTGGGAAACTTTAAAAATATTCCTAGATACAAAAAAAAACAAATTTTAGAAATAATCTTTAATATAGCAATATATTATAAATAAATGTATTGTCAAAAAACAGGCCAAAATGCGTATTAGCACGTGGAGGAACTCTCCGGAAGCAAGCGAGGGAGTGTCCCTTCAATTCCGATCAAGGACCCTCAGGAAGAGGCAGATTTAACATTTTAGCACTTTACTCCTAAGATAAGAATAAAAATAGTTAACTACCTGTTATAATATTAATAGAAAACCAACAAATTGCTATTTAATAAAACACAAAAAGTTATTTCAGAAGTCCGCATTATTATTGAACTATAGATTATTCGGAAAATAATGTTTATAAATCGACAGTATTAAAATAGCATTAAATTCGAGATTCATTATTTCAATAGACGCCGGTCCTAAACAAAAATAGACACAATTAATTGAAACAAGAGATGAACATAAAATACTTTCTAAAACACGGGAATATTGCAGAGAAAGTTGGAGCAGCATTAGGTTGGTCGAAGAAAGGCACAACTTGCAATGGTAGCTGGTTCTATACTCAAAGTCATCTTACTTTGCCTCGAGAAATTCAACTTAAGAAAAAAATTCATGAACGGAAACGCACTATGTTTATTAGTTTATTGTGTATCAGTCGCGGTAAATTACTTAATTGTCCTCAACGTGGTCATACGCAGTTTGTAACAGCTTGACAATTATATATTTATATATTGTCAGTCTAAGTGGCTTGATGTTGGTATAGAACCTGTAATCAATGTAGCCAAAGGTTTTACTTCGCCATCGTCCATAAGAGTGATGATAAGTATCTCGCGTTCTGTTGGCAAGGCATTCGAACTTGAATCCATTGCCAATCTGGGAGGCCAATTCTATTCACTTACTTTTGTTGCGCAGATCTGCACTTNTGATAAGTATCTCGCGTTCTGTTGGCAAGGCATTCGAACTTGAATCCATTGCCAATCTGGGAGGCCAATTCTATTCACTTACTTTTGTGGCGCAGATCTGCACTTTCTGCATCGAGCATGCGAAACGAATATAACCTTGTGTCTTTGTTTGTTGTGTTATTAACTTTTATTTCTTAACAGCAAATAGTCGCTTTTGTGACTACTATTAATATTTATTTGGATACTAATAAAATTCCTTGTGACCACGCTTTATTTGAATTTTTTCTAGAGAGATGTAGCGGGACCCTTTAACCTCACATTATCAGCTGGTGAGAATTACGTGGACCGCTGCCTGCACGCGAGTGAGTTTCGAGGATTTGTTTTGTGGAGGTTGGCAATTTGTTTAAGGCAGCCATATTGAATAATTTTAGGCAAAGTATCGTGACTTTGAGTATAGGTGATAGCAGGTTCCGAGGTTAGAAGTAAGGAGGGACGCAGATGGTGTCGCTTTAACGGCGAAGCACTCGTTGATGACTTGCGCCTTTTAGTCGCATACTCGCGCAGGTCGTAAGTTTATTTATGAAGCCTTTGCAATTTACTTTGGAATTCCAATCGACAGCTCGTCACGCAACATTTCTCAAAGTCATATTTCTTCTTAGTGACGTTTCGACAAAAGTAGTTTCTTCCCACTGAGAGCGTCAATATTATCAAAATCGTTCAAAGAGGTAAGGAAGTATCGCGAATTGCACAAGCAGACATATCCAATGCAATACTGTAGCAATGCAGTCAGTGGCGGATCTAAGGGGAGGCACAGGGGGCATATCCTCCCCCTCCCCCCCAAAGAGATGGCAACAGAAATAATAAACTAGAGTTGTTGTTTTTTTTACTTCGGAAAATTCAGCATACCCTTTGAAAGTAAGAAGACTTCATAGGACAAAAATATGCCTCCCAGAGTACGGCAGCGACTTAGGTCTGTACGACTCTGACATTGCCCTAAAGAAGGCCACAGCGTGATGGCCGAAACGTTGGTAGTTTTATCTGTTAAGACGCGGTTTGTCCCGGACAGACACGTTCATACTGAATCCGGCCGCGGAAGACTATGTTTCTACTTTCGATGTCCAACACTATTTCAATATCACCACTTTCGTCCTCGCATTAAATACTACTGAATTTTTATAATTTCATACGTGTTATAGTTTTTGATGGAACGCTGAAACGTTTTCGATTTCATGTGAATTACCGTTGAAGTTATATTGAGTAAGTCTGAAGCAGTGAATAGACCCGTTAGCAGGAACGACCAAAGAAAAAAATTGACAAAAACACGAACTTTTTCAAAAACGTTTTTAAAAGTTGTTTTATGAAAACTGCAATTTAAGTGAATGCGTTATTTTATATATAAGAATATCTTAAATTGCAGTTTCAAGAAGTTTCTTTTAATTTTCCGGTGGAGGGACTCAACCTGGTATTCCTCTTTATGAGCCCCTCCCAAAATCAAATCCTGGGTCCGTCCCCTAATGCAGTAATGTTGTTGTACCGTAAGATATTCTACATTTCAGTGGAGTTTTTCAAACTTTAGATTCCGAGCAGTTAATTCTCTTCGTAGTACCAGCTTTTGATTTACATTGAATGCGTGAGGAGAAGATTAAAGTGCTACCCAGCACCGGTAGAGTGAGGAACTCATACGAAGTAATGGCTTGGATTATTTGCTCTGAACTAGAGCTAAAATTTGTGCCAAAGATCAAACAGGGACTAACAAATGATCATAATTATTTTCATGAGTAATAAAACACTTGGAGTAAGTAGCATGACTCTCGGAGGGTAGAACGCTGAGCTTGTGGACAACCAGGGTCCAAATAGCTACAAAACGCCGTGGAAGAATAATACTCGTGCAATAATGTCGAATTGACTCCCAGACTCACTTAGCATGGTGCAAACTGAGTTCCGGGTCTATCCACGGGGTGAAAGCGGTCGGAGTGTAATGCAGCGAGACGCTGGACGATTTGACGATGTCAAGAAATTCCTGAGATTTTCCTCCGCGAAATCGAAGGGCCCATAATGTGTCCAGTTTGAAATATTAATTGCAAATATGTTGTTTTTCTATAATTAATGACATATTTTGTAAAAACACGGGTATAAACAGAAAAATATGAAATAAGAGATATATTGTATATTGAACGAAAATGAATTTAAGAATACCTCATTTTTTGTCGACATGAATTATTGTCGGTATCAGTTTTCGAGAAAAATTTGCCTCTGTTTTCATCTGATGCTTCTAATTTAACCGGCGAGCCCACGTGACATCGCTGCTTATTTTTCGAAAACGTTTTTACAGCTTTGTTTAATGATCATATATTTACTCGTTTAAGGCAATCCTGAAGAGATGTAGATAAAAAAATCAAATTCACTTTTGTGCGTCATGGGTCCACTGACTCAGGAGCTGGACCAATTGCCTAGAGATCGACTGTGGGAGACCTTGATGCATAAGGAGGGAGATATTTAATGTTCATTTTCTCTTTAATTAACTCCTAAAAATAAATTCATATTTTTTTATAACAAACAATTTATTCCAAAAATACATACCAAAACACTATATTATTCGCTATAAAATGTTTCTAGTGTGTATTTTGGAGTATTTACAACGAATTAATTGAACTTACATAGGTTCATACGAAAATAATTGCTGGTTTTTGTCGTTTGGTATTTTGCTGATTATTCTTGATCGGAAACTGTGAACAAAATTCGAAGTATCATCGTGATTAAAACACTTTTCTCGTTAATATTTGAAATGTGCTCACAAAATCTGTATTTCCAAACAATTCCATGCGCTAAAAGTCATACAAAGAGGGGAGTTACTAGGCGCCCCCCAGACTATCGCGTCACATTAAAAAATACCGAAAATAAATTACATTTAATCGAATCAAATATGGTATTATAATTGTACATAGTTTTCGCAAACTATTTGCAGATATTACACATATTGTTTCGGGAAGTGTGAATTTGCTCGTAAACTTCAGAGATTTGTTGTCATTATTCAATCACACGTAATACCAGGTGAGAACGCATTATATGTTTTTCCCAATGTTGTGACTCGTTTCATAGTGTCTTCAGTGTAAAGGAAGACATTTAAGGTGAAATTCTCACAGTATTTATGTAAGAGGGGTGCTAATTATCGTGAGAATGGTTGTTATTTTTATCTCATCACTCGGCAAAGTAAGATGATTTTTTTTATTACAGCACAATTTTTAACGTAATTTGTATAGGTATTCCTTTTAAATCACTCTCTTCTGCAAATTAGTAACAATTTGCATCTTCTACGCAGGTGTGCTACCACTACAACACCGTCCTCCCGCTCTGTTTCGATGGACAAATTACTCAACATTTGACAAATTTACAGAATAGAAAAGATAAACCCATGTTATGTATGATGACATTCTATTATTATCTGAAGTAAGGTTGCTATAGGATGACCACCGGAGGTCATAAGAGATAGTACATAGTCCGAGAGATCTTAGGTCGATATTACACGGTCATATTTCTATGTCATATCTATGATCAAACGTATGATGTAAGATATGATCAAAGGTTATCTCAACGAGAACATCTATGTCATAGATGTATGATCATAGTTGAACTATGATCAAAGTTTATGCATTACACGGTCATATTTTTATTATATATATTTAATCATTGATATATGACATAGAAATATGACCGTGTAATACCGGCCTTACGAAATGTAGGAGGGAAAATCTATAATTTTGAATACAGATATTAAATTATGGACGAATACGGATCCTGAAATTTAACTTTCTTTCGCAAGGAAAATGCAAAACTCGCACCTACACATCATTTACTCCGGACGCTCAACATTGCGAACGTCGGCACCCCTGTTCAAGTCTTGTTTGCGCATTTCAGCAAATGGCACGATTCGCGAGGTCGAGGACGAGGCGGCGGCGGCGGCGGCGGCGGCTGCGACCGTCTCGTTTTTTTCGTGCAGCCAAGTGACAGTCGCGCACACGAGAGACAAACGCGCATCGTGACGGCCTCTGAGTGAATCCCGTTGCTCCTCTCCAGCGCTACGACGAATACAAGTTGAAGTAAGAAGGCGCATCTGGCGAGCAGAACGCGTAACGGGATGAGCATTGAACGCACACATACGCGCGTCTTTTGTATTCTGAGGAGAGACTTTTTCCTGCATTGCTTTCACACGTAACAGGAGTTTGCAAAGATGGAGAGGGTGATTTATCGACCGGTTATTTATTTCAATTAACGGTTGGAGAACCATTGATATGTATATAAAATATCGTACACTACATTATTGAAAATTCTTATTTAATTATAACAGATATTTAATTACATATTTTAATATTAAAAATAATAAAATTATAAGAATATACTTTAAATTATTGTAACTTAGGAAGAACTAAACGCGTCATATTAGCTCTGAACAAATGAATTCGGTATTTAAATCAGCGTCTAAGATATTCATAATACTTTTAAGTCAAAAGTGTGTGCACCATCAAGCTTTAAATGTAATCGAGAATTATATATTTCTTGGTGGATGTGATAAAAAGGAATTGTAACCAGACGACACAAAATGATGAAGAAGCGAAAAAGTTCACAAAACAAAATTCTCGTTTTTCCTGTCCTTGGAAAAAAAGCACCAAACACGTATCATATATTTGACATTGTCATTGTAAGAATATAAATATTCTGATACTGTTAACAGCTTTGTTCGAGGAATACTTAATTGTCCTTGAAGACTTACTTATATGTCCTACATATGCAACGTTTTCCAATTCTGCGGCTATAGTACTAAATAAAACATACAACAACATTCAATGTACAAGATTCGTAGTGTGGGAATTGTTAAGAGTTATACATTTCACTCTAGTTTACGTCATTGCAAATTCTAGAATACTTATTTCAGAAGAAAGAACATTTCGCATCAAATGATACTGTGGCAGAACTCGCAAGGTTGCTTCAATGATGCACTCGTCATTCTTTCGCTTAATGATGGATGGGGTCACACTTATTTTTCGTCGTCCAACGAACACATGGAAATTTTTAAGGTCGTTCCTTCAAAATGTTTTGATGGTGATTAATTGATGTTCTTTCCTTAACTTTCGGAATGACTTACGCACAGAAAATTATGTTCCTGTTGACGCAGCATTTTTGGGTGTGAATTTACTAGTCAATGTTCCTCCTTACAACGAGGAAAAAATCAACAGCGCGGTGTAATGTAGGAAACCTAAAGGCCAAGGCATTATATTGGTCTAAATCTACGAGTAATTACTTAAATGTAAGGAACCTTTGGAATTAATAAAAAAAAGATAATAGTTAGAAAAGGATTATAAAGATTGAAATTTCCCGAATATTCGCAAGTTATACTTCAGAAACTACAGATACTTAGATGAAAATGACCAAACCTAATTTAACTTTCAAATTTCAATATTTACACGAACAACGTAACATAGTTTTGGTGAAGGCAATTGGATACAGGTGCGCTCACTTATGATACTTCGAAGCGGCAAAACATACATGAGTAGCGACACCTGAGAGGTAGTTTATGAGCTTACGACAAATCAAATGTAATTTGAATTTTAAATTAATTATACGTTGTAAAGTTTACGATCCTTTAAAATCATAGAAAATAATTATAACCAAATGGTTAATGTTGTTCCGAGAGGAAAAAAATATTTACAAAAAGTTATCTATTGGTAAAAACAGCGAATAATTCAAATCAAAATGCTTCAGGTACAGTAGGATTTTTAGGATACGTAGTATGCAAGATATAAAGTAAGAGTGATTTTGGTTTATCTGGTGTGGTGTAAGAGGAAGCATTACTATTCATATAATTAAACAGGCTGACTTTCCTTGGGGCTAAAATATCGCAGCGTTAAAATATTAATCATCCGCCATGCTTCAGCACTGTTACCCTGAATACTTCAGAAAACATAAACAAAGAGCTTCTACAAATAAAAATTAAATGAAAACCGAGTAAATTGTATTGTACAAATTCGACAGTTATTAAAAATATTTATATTTTTTTCCTAATCTTTAGTACATTTTTCAGTTAACACTATAAAATACAATGGTGTATAACAAAGTTTATTGAAACAGGACAGTAAAAATTACTTTTTATTTATCTTTTTTTATGAAGCATGTCTTTATACATAAAATACTACAAGCCTACAATACGATAGCCATAAAAGCTAAACTTGGGAGTGAAAGCTAAAACTAACAAATTACTTCGAGCCCCTTGTGGAATTATTCCAATCACGTTTGTAGAAGTGACAGAGAAATGAGATCGTTCTGCGAAAAAGATTTGAAAGTGTGAGGGTCAGAAACTACGTCATCATAAAGGAGCGACACAAGCAAGTGTTGTTAATAATTTGTACTCGTAAAGACGGAAGAACGTAAGGGAATACAATATATATAATAATAAATTTATTGTCAAAAAAGGCAGTTACAAACTGTGTCGTGTGATCACGTGGAAGACAACAAACTAATTTACTCTCCGGAAGCAAGCAAGGGACCATCCCATCAATTCCGATCAAAGGCCCTAAGCTTGAGACGGATTTAACATTTCAACGTACTCCTAACGATAAAAAAAAATAGTTGGACACGTGTTATAGTACTAACAAATACCAATAAATATTGTATTTAATAAATCATAGAAAAGTCATACTACAATTACGTATTATTATCAAGCTATAAATCATTTGGAATTTATTATTTCTATTATTCGTAACTATTAAATAACACTAAATTCGCTAATAATTATATCAATTGATGTTGTCCCTAGGCAAGAGCCTAGTGAGCCTTTATAAAATATCCGCCTCTATCCTAAGGAAAACCGGAGAAAAACCCGGGCCAGAATGGAGAGAAAACCGGAGAAAAACCCGGGTCAGCGTCCCCTTATGCACCAAGACATGTAACTTTGCCGAAAATTTTGCAATATGGCTACCTAACGCAAATTGCCAACTCCTTCGATTTTATGTAATATGCGAATAAATATTAATAGTAGTCATACAAGCGACAATTTGCTCTAAAGAAATAGAAATAGCACAGCAAACTAAGACACAAGGTAATATTCGTTCCACACTTTGCTCGTTGCAGAAGGAACAGAACAGCGCCACAAGAGTAAGTGAATTGAATTGTACCCGAGGTTGGCGATGGATTTACGTTTACAGATATTCGAATGTCCTGCCAACATAAAGCGTGGTACAAATATCAATATTCTTATGGACGATGGCGAAGTAAAAGTGTTGGCTACAATGTGCACGAGCGCTATACCAAAATCAAGCCAATTAGACACAAATAAATAATTTATTGTCAAGAGAGCTGCTACAAACTGTTTAAGACCTCGTTGAGGACAACAAAGTGATTTATCGGACTGATATACAATAAACTAATAAACATAGTGCATGGTTTCCGTTCATTTTTTCTTAATTTGAATTTTCTAAAGCAAAGAAACGAGACTTCGAGTAAACAAGTCATCGAAACGTCAGTCAATGGAAAAGAAACGTCAGTCAATGGAAAAGAAACGTCAGTCAATGGAAAAGAAACGTCAGTCAATGGAAAAGA
>NNCF01131203.1:77088-88512 GCA_002313205.1 Laupala kohalensis | reverse complement strand
TTTGGGCCTCCAGCGACGCAGCATCTCCGCCTCCAACAGATTCCTCCTCTGCGTCTATTCTCTGACAGTGAAAGCACATGGAGATCGCTTTTCTTCGCTACCCTATATCCTCACGCTCTCCTCGTATTCCCCACCATCAAGGACTATTTTCTAAATAGTTTTTTTTTTGTATTGTTGTATTTGTAAACGGGAAATTTTTTTTAAAAAAACTTAAAATTACAAACATATTGACATTATATATGTATTATAACTCGCAGCTAACATTTTATCTTANTTTTTGAATCCGCCTCTGCCTTAGGGCCCTTGATCGGAATTGATGGGATGGTCCCTTGCTTGCTTCCGGAGAGTAAATTAGTTTTTTTTCCCTCCACGTGGTCATACGCAGTTTGTACTGTTTTTTGACAATAAATTTATTATTTATTTATCATGCTACTGAACCTTATGTGGATGGAGTGATAGGAGTTAGGAGTTGGGTGGAAGGTCATTGTTAGGAGGTGGGCTGGTTAGCTTGGTCTACCAACATCTTGGCCCACGAGGAGGGGTAAGAGTTAGCGATAGAAGGAGGTGGATAGAGGAAGGAAGGTTCGCTTTTCAGGAGTCACAGCTATATGCGTTAATTTTATTTTTCTGACCCCGGGAGGAGTTGGTGATGAACAAGCACGCTACCACCTCAGCCACAAGACGCGCATCGCACTTTTGGAGAAATAATGACGGAAGAGCAATTTTCTGCCACTAACGTCCATTATATATTGACCATAAATAAATAATAAGACTTACTTTGTTTGATGGACAAATACCTTTTATGAACACAGGGTTGCGATAACACATTATATTGGACAATGAAGTAAATTACTACAAACGTTGCATATCAGAAACGATATTTGTAAAAAATACACACGGTAGATTGAATTTGCGCACTGACACACAAAAGGTATCGAGTATTTACAATAAAATATTATAACATGTTTGTGCCATTTCTGCTTCTTTGTAAACATATTTTGTGTTTATATTTACGTTTAATATTATGATAATTTTTCTTTTGTTATGTTTATTGTTGAATTTGTTTGTACCTGAAGGCGATTCAAACCTAGAGTGAAAACGTTGTGTTCTTAAAAGCACAAAATGAATGATATTCGTCCATCAAAAGGTCTTAAGTCTTAAATTATTTATTTATCTCAAGAGCAATTATTTTCTGCATATCAGTTATAAACGCTACCAATACCAACGAGAGGGTCTGGCCTACAAATAATATACATTTTATTTTCCTGCTGAAAATTTTTGACTTATTTATTTAATGATATCATGGTTTATAAATATTGATATCTAACACAAATAATAAAAACTAGAAAAAATTATGGGCTCTGGGAGCCCCCCTACTCTTGGTAATATTGATTATGATAGTGGTGACGACTCAAAATGGCACTGCACTACTTGAAAGTGTATAAATAACATTTTTTTACTTTTGGAATGTTTAATGTTTTTACTTTCTATTTTGGTGGAAATCAATTAATTTAATATATTATTAACGTAAAAAATTGTCTTGATTAGCAAAATAATGAATGTATTGATGAGGATAACAAAAGGAAAATATTCAAATAGGCATCCCCTTTAGTAAAGTATGTTACTAAATGTAGGTTAGTATTGCTAGGGTTAAGACCGTTATATACAAATCTATCGGGGGAATCCCAATTGTAAATCTCCCCTTTTGCGTTTGATAGCGGTTATTTGTTGGAAGCACTGCAAAAATATCAATTTCCCTGATGGTACAGAGTCATATTCTGCGATCAATGTATGATTGATCTGAAGATATAAATGTGTCATTTCATTATTCACTTATCAGCAACAGAAATTTTAAGTATAACAGAACTTGAAATGCAATTTCTCAACAATTGATGAATTTACATTTGCATCAATGTTTCTACGAAGGTGCGATATTTTCTGCACAAGCGATTAATCCTACCGCGCAACAATTTCAAATCCCTGTTTTCTTTCTTTCCATAAGAATAATTTTTTTAGATGATATCAATAACATCTTTTTTTCTATTTAGCACTTATGGGAGTTATTTTATGTTCTTTTTTTTTTCGTTCAAAATATCTTTATAAATATCATTGTAGGGGTGGCTAAGAGGCGAGTTCAGAGATGTCCGTCAAGACTATTTTAAGCATTCCACCAAGAACTAAAATTCTGCACTAAAGAGTGGAAAAAGGGCATGAAGTGGCTCCTCAAAATCAATTGTCAGAGATACTCAATGATCAAAATAAACAGTGTTCTTGGTTTGAACGTTAAGAGAGTAAAACTTCGTCAAGCACGGAACAAAACTATTGCTTTGTTGAAAAGGCACTTATTTACAAAACATAAAAGATTAACCTATGTTCATTAAATATTAAGTAACAAAAACGGACTGAGGGAAGAATTGAAACAACTTACAGCAAAAGGATTGTAACGTATAACCCCACAACATAGAGAAGTTTTAAGGGGGACATTTCTCAAATTCGTTACGGTTGTTTTCAGAGCAAGTGGGTCATCGTGACGAAGACCTAAGGCAGAAGAAAGGTTGACGGCCGTGAGAGAAAGTGACAGCAGAGGACAAACTCATTCGCCGACGACTACTTCTCAAGTTTATCCGACATTCGATTATCCACGGCACTTGTTTTTGGTGTGATTAGTGAATATACGTCAATAAGTAGTTAATATATGATAAATGGTTTTAATATTTTGTTATTGTAATTTCCGCTATCAATTCATTATAATTGTGTAACCATTTATAGACAATTGTGTAACAACCAGTCATGTTTAATACTAACTTCTTAGTAACATGACGTCATTTTTCTAATTAACAATATGTTAACCAAAACATAATTAATAAACAAACATGAATAACATGAGGTAATTGTATACACTAAATAATTTCACTGGGTCTATCATCAAAATTAAGCGTTCCATGACATTTTTATGTATGAGATGTGTATTTTCTGATAATTACTCTCTTTGTGCAGAATCTTTACATTTTTCCAGGTCTCAATACAATACTTTTCATAGTTCCATTATATCTCGTGTAAATATATTTATCTCTTCTGTAAATATAATGTAGTGGTATATATTCACCCAACGACAGTAACAACGCTCGATTTTGCTTGTGATTAATAATTCCACAATAAAATATTTTGCTTCGTTTTATTCCGGTCTTTTATAATTAATAGGCAGTCACCATACTATAAGTACTCTTGTTCAATGTATAAAGAAATGTATGTAAACAAGGTTCGCGTATCAAGATGTAATGAATGATATGACGTGATAAATGTCTTCATTTGAATCCAGAGACGTTTGATCATTAAATAATGATTAGTATCGTACCGTTTTGCTGATGAAGAGAGAAAGCGATCCGTTGTGGAGAAAGATAAATGTCCCGGATGTTGCTTCTGACGGTCGTGTTTATTAACGAGGGTTTTTAAGAAACTACTACAAACGTAATTTTTTTTTTTAAACAGCAGGCAACAGTTTTTATTTTCTAACATTTTAACCAGTGAAATTCTAGTGTTTAGACCAGCACTATCTCAACACGCGGACTAAGTTCCATACATTGTTGATCGATCGACTGCACGGGATGGATTTACGGAAAATGTTGAATAAAAACTAATGGGTCATATTAACTTATACGTCACGCCATATTTTGACTGTCATCCATATTTTTATTATTTCAAGTTGAAAAATTAATTTTTTTTATTTCTAAAAAGTATTTTTAATAATTAGTATTTATTACATTAGTATTTAACAATTAACACGTTCAGTGCAAGGAAAAGAATTTCACGACTAGCATCGTATTCATGCGACCGTCAAAGGCCAAGTTAATGGGGTCACTTTCGTTAACGGGGCCATTTACATTAGTTATATCTGATTTCTGAACTGGGTAATATCTGGAGGGGGGAGGTTTTCTCGAAAATGCACAAGTTATGTACTACAAGTCAAGATTTCGGTCACTTGTTGGGGAGCAGAAATAGGTTCTTAAGGTATATAATTATCTAATTTCCCATTACAATAAAGCAAGTAAATTTTGTCATTAGCTATTCCTGATTTCAGAGCTTTAGAATCTCGAGTTATTTTGACAAAAGCAAATATGTAGTCGTGGTTACGAAATTAGCGCGTGACATACCTTGAGCAAGATTAAGGTTTGTGAAAATGACGCTACTCTGCAACAAGTAGGATACAAAGTTGGGAGATGACTGTCATTACAAAAAAAGTCGCGGCAATGAAAAACACGCAGTGGAAAAAATTAATAAAAAGGATAATAAATAAGCAAAATAAAAGTGGTTCCGTATGTATTTTGTATCGTTCTCACTGAAAAAAACAACAAACTAAGCCCAAAACACCATTTTATCATAACAGTTAGTTCACAACTCGAATGAAGTTTCGAAATCACTTTTTCTTCATTTGCATGGTAGCTTCCCCCTCCACAATAAGAGTATTCATATGACTTAAATCTAACTTAATCTTAAATACGTCTTCATATTTGCCAAGGTATTTAAATTTTATCTCATTTTCAGGGCTACGAGGCGATAAACTCAGAAACTCCTAAAGTACATACGTTACTGTTGCTTTGCTAGTGGGCGAGGTTCCAATAGAAACGTGATTCTAAAGGATGCAACGGTCAAAAATAATCGTAAACTGAGCAACTTATCTTCATCTAAACGTCGTTTGGTTGGGCGACCAACATGAACACACAGGAAGTCATGCGACAGCCACAATACTGTTTGTTTATTCAAAGGACGAGATCTCACAGTTACATTGTCACTAAAATGAACTCCACAACTGCTAGCTCGCCCTCTGCACAGACATAAGGTGACATAAGAAATTAGCAAAGAAAACGAGACCTCACTTTCACAAACTCTGTTTATTTTCAATTAAATATTATTTACAACGTTTCAGTAATTGGAGGAATTGGTCTGAAGTTGACAGATTGATGTACATTACAAGTAGTAAAAGATTTCGTCATTCTGTCATTATTTATTGATGCGAAAGACCTTTTCGGCCGCATGGCGGCCATCTTCAGTGCTACAATACATTTTTTCAAAATATAAATTACATAATAAATATAAATTCAAACATTCTAAAAACAATCTACCCCTTTCTTCTTTGAAAAGTTTATTTCCTGTTATTATTTTATATTATATTGAAATTATTAACATTTAGAAGAAGGGGGCAGATTGTTTTTAGAATGTTTCAATTTATTTTTATTTTGTAATTTATATTTTGTAAAAAAAAATTTAGCACTGAAGATGGCCGTCATGCGGCCGAAAAGGTCTTTCGCATCAATAAATAATGACAGAATGACGAAATCTTTTACTTCTTGTAATGTTTAAGTAATTGATGAGTAGTAGTTTGAAGATGGCCCACAGTGGAGATCGAAGCGTTGTAAAGAATTTAATAATATACATTCTACAGACGTAATTACAATATGAATGACATAATTTCTACTTTCATCCCTCGAATTCAAACTTAATATCAAAAATAATAATAAATTTATTTTCAAAAAACAGTTACAAACTGTGCATGACTACGTGGAGGAGAATAAACTAACTTGCTCTCTGGAAGCAAGCAAGGGACCATCCCATCAATTTCGATCAAGGGCTCTAAGGCAGAGGCGGATTTGGCATTTAATTTCTTAAAAGAGAATAAAAACTTAACTACGTGAGAGGCATGAGAGGATATTTACTACAGTTCTCAACCCAAGTGAAATGGATGAGGCGTAAAAGTTGTTTCACATCTCGAATATATTTCCTTAACCAATCAATAAATCAATAAAATAGTTGAAAGCGAACAGATAATAATGATTGTTTGTATATCTCATTAAAATTACAAAGTATAATTGTCCGTGCAGAAAAAGAGTTGGACGGAACTATATTACAATTAATTCAATGTTAATTGATTAGGTGAATTTATGCGAATCTCCTGAATCGATAAAAAATAGTATATTTAATCTCTGCTACACTTGTTGCCGTTGGTACAATAAAACAAAGCAATAAAATATTCAACGTTGGGGGAAACATATCGATTCTGTAATACGATAGGTACAGTTACATGTAGGCACCTCGAACTACATTAGAGTTGTGCTAGCTGAACCATGCTTCGATATTAATTTGAAAGCCAGCCATCAGACTTCAAGAGTAAGTAAGAGATGTAGCTATTTCTATGATTTCTGGAAAAATAAATTTGAAGGGGAAGGACCTATATTCTCCCTCCCTCGTGCAGAATTTAGATTTTGAGCAAATGAAAAAGGTTCGATTTGAATACAATAAAAATATATATTTTTAGGGATCGTCAACGGCAAAGTCATTAGAGCCCTTGCAGATGGGGAAAAATGCAGTTTCGCACCACAGAGAAGAACCGTAACACCATTCCCCGTGTGTGGGACTCACCGAATATCTCGACACACCCACTAAAAAAAACCCTCCTGAATTCAACAAATATCTGAACACAAAGATGAGAGAAAATAAAAGGAAACAGTTGCCGAACACATTATATCATAAACAGAAGAAAATGTAAAAATTATAATTTTCAAATTATGGAAAGGAAGAATAAAAGGAAAGAAGACAGGGAAGAGGAAAGAAGAATGCAAATTTAAACCCTCACGAGAACTTGTGGGAGGAGCCCCGATCTACTCATAAAATTCAACAGTTTATTAACATCATCCGTTTCATTTCCGAGAATTGTTGGTAAATCTGCAGCCAGACCAATATGTCTCCGTATTCTCGTGTATTTTCTGCAATCAGTTAAGTAGGTGACGCACTGTCAGAAGAGCTACACTCCTCACAAACGGGTTCATCATCAAGTAGTAAGAGATACCGATGAGTGAGAGGACAATGTCCTATGCGCAGTCGGGTTAGCAAGACCTCGTCGCGCCTGGCTGACCTACAGGAACTGCTCCATTATTTAACAGAGGATTTGATAAGTCGGAGCTTATTCCCTTCAACAACCAACCACTCATTGTTCCATTCACCCAGAATCCTTGTCTTGATGGAATTTAGGAGATCTCGTTTTGGAATCGTGAAGAAATCCACGCGATTCTTGAGGCATGCCGCCTTTGCGGAAACGCCTGCTTCCTCATTTCCTCTGATTCCCACGTGTTCGGGAATCCAGCAAAACATTAGGTTTTTTCCATCACTTTGGAGCGAGAAAAGCATATCCTGGATGTTCTGGATCAACTTATCAGCTGGAAACATAGTCTGGATTGCTTGCAGGGCACTTAGAGAATCAGAACAAATCAGGAAATTTGATCCGCGGGAGCAGTTTGTTGATCGCAGTGCTCTCAATATGGCGTAACACTCAGCAGTGTAATTGCTGCACAAGTCGCCAAGACGGTAGCCACAGGACTTACGGGGAAACACCACGGAGCAACCGACACCATCAGCCTGCTTCGACCCGTCTGTAAAAACCCAGGGATATGAACTCGGTGTTTGTCGAGGATTATGTGAAAGTATACCCTCAACATCGCAGCTGGAGTGTTTTTCTTGTCATGGTGCAGAAATCGAAATTAATCTTCGGTTTGCGCAAAGTCCAAGGAGGAGTCTCACTGATTTAAGACATTGGGTGTGCGTATAATCAAGGTTTCCAAAATTTCTTTGGAGCGATATCCAAAAGGTTTGGTTGCTCTGTCTGTTGCTGTAGAAACGGATGGAAGAAGAGGAAGGATGAAATACTGTTTTGTGTACCAGGTTGTCGGGTAAAGTAAGCACATGACAAAAGTGTCGTAACATGAGGTGTTGTCGCCGGAAGTAGAGAGATGGTTCGTCACTCTCGGCATACAAACTTGGAATGGGACTAGTACGGTAGACTCCCGTGACTAGTCGGATACCTGCATGATGGACACTATCCAACTTCTTTAAATAGCTTGCGCGAGCAGAGCTATATACAACGCAGCTATAATCGAGCCGAGATCTTATGAATGCTCGATAAAACTGGAGCAAGGAGGAGCGATCAACGCCTCATTCCCTGCTATTCAGGCACTTCAACAGATTCAGAGACTTTAATGTTCTCGCTCTTAGGTCTGTCAGATGTTCAATCCAATTCAGTCTCTGATCAAAGATTAAACCTAAGAATTTTACAGAAGGATAGATCTTAAGAACGTTGTTCCCCAGGGCGAGGTGAGGTTCTGGTAGGGGGCTTGGTCTCCTACTGAAAAGAACACCGTGTTTTTTCAGCAGAGAAACGAAAGCCAGTCGTCTTCGACCAGTGGTATAATCTATTGAGGACGAGTTGGATTTGTCGCTCCGCACCTGTGACACTCTGACATGAACAAAAGATGACAAAGTCGTCGCAACAACAAAAATAGACGTGATACAAATATGTAAATAAGTGGCGTAAAGGGGGAACTAATCTTCAAGTTGGAGGGGACCGCACGATATGTCGCGTGAAATATTTCTTAGAAAACGTTCTTGTTTGTTTTATTTAACTGAAATTAAACTGTACAAAACATAAATAACAAATGTATTAAATTACAGAATTAAATCAGAAATATATTTGTTTAGGAGCTTTTTTTATTAAAAACAACAGGACAAGCGTTAGCGCTTATGTATCCATTTTTATGTCATGTACAAAATGGAAGTTAAAGTCAAAAATACAGTTAGACGAATGTATTTGTACATTATTCAACAAACTTTAAGGAAATTGAAGCCAAATTATGGATTATAACGTAAGAATTGTCATTTATTGGTGGTGAACGGCTTTCTTCCCGATAACTCTACCTTACGCTACTTCTGTTAACGTTCATTATGTAATCTAATTAAATAAATAATTAAAGACTTACGACTTTTTATGGACGAATAATATTTTTATTTTTGTGTGAAGAGCACACTACGTTTCGACGTGAATTTACGCCGTCGTCAGGTGATCAAGTAAAAACAAATTATAGCAATAAACATAACGACAGGACAAATGAACATGACATAAACAGAAATATAAACACAAAACATGTTTACAAAAAAGCTGAAAAAACATGTTATAATATTGTATTGTATACTCCAGATCTGTGCGTGCATAAGTGTTTGTGCGTAATTTCAAACTCCCCTGTGTTTTTTTATAAACACCATTTCTGATATACAACGTTTGTAATATTTAACTTCTTTGTCCAAAATTGATGTGTTTTCCCAATCCATCAAGTGATCATTATTAATGGAATGTGAGGTAACTTTGTTCTACTGATTTCAAATTTCGTTTGTTCCTGGATTCTGGTTTTTAACCCTCTTTTTGTTTGACGTACGTAGGTAGCATTACAATCATTACATTTTATTTTGTATACTACGTTGTTAGTATTCATGTGACCTTTATCTTTCCCTTTCGTTTTACATCTTTTATTTTTAAATGTTGAAACCAGTTTCGTATTCTCAGACTTAAGTAATCTATGAAGTGAAGGAGTGGTATAAAAAGACACTGCATATATCATATTATCTATTGGAGTTTGCTTTAGTTGTTGCCTGTTTTGAAGGTAATACAACCTCTTTTTAATATTATCTCTTTTCACTCACGTCGAAAAGTAGTGAGCTCTTCACAAAAAATAAAAACATTATTCGTTCATAAAAGGTCGTAAGTTTTCGATTATTTATTTAACTCGATCTTACGCTGCTAACTTACGCTTCTGATTGGAAACTTGAGGTATAATAATAATGTACGAAACATAATTTATCAGAAGTATAACAATTCCCTTTCCGGCAACGAAACTGTTCGTGACTAAAAATAATATAGCAAGAGTATTACATTAGATCCAGTTACGGGATGATAGGATTCCGAGACTCCCGAACTCGTCCCCAAACCCAATCACATATTGTAGCAATGGAGACCGTAATCCGGTAACCTAATACGCAACCAATATCAGTTTTTATCCATCGTCATATTTCTCACCATTTCCGTTCAGATATGATCTCCGAGTGGGATGTACAGTTGTGGAAGACCAGAGGGCGGTGGAGCGGATAAACTCCTGCTGTCAGTGCTCATTCTGAATATGGTAACCAGTTCTTCGTCATTTTCATGTGGTCTCAGTTATATAGGTACTCAAGCTCGCTTTACACGGTCCATTTTACGTACTATTTCGAGTGATAACCACCAGACTGAATGCAGATTGTATGGAAATTTTCAAGCAAGTTTTTTTTACCAAGTATTCATTTTTTCCCAACTTTGCTCAGGTTTTCCCCTACATTTTTCTCAGTTCAGGAGAAGTTGGTTATTATTATTATTGGGGGAGGGGTTCAGGACTCGCTAACACCTAGGTCATTCGAGTCCTAGGCGAGGTGGGGTAAATTAGTGTTAGGAGATTGGCACAACCAGTCAATTCATGATTCATTAAATACGACATTAATAATCCAATCGTCCGTGAAAATGACGACCCCAAAGAGTAATTGAGGTTCTACGGTCATTGATTTTCCCATCTCTAGAGCTCGTTACGAAGGCAGGATTCCAGATCATGAGGTGGAAAAGTGAAGTGGGGACAGAGGAATTAGTTATTTAAACCATTTACTGTTAATGCATTACATTATGAACAAATTTATCAAATATGAAATTAATATCTCTTTTTATTATCTCAAATTTTAAATGTTTTGAAAATTATTTCCTAGTTATCAAAATGGTTACAAGTTATTTCTAATCAGATAAACTCTCAGTTTTTGTACTGATGACATGTTCAATAGTTTACTGTACCAACGTTCCGTCTTTTTTTAAGGTTCAAAGGAACAGAAATAAGATACAACACAATGCAAAACAAAAAAGCTGACAATGAGCATCCAGATAAAGTGCTCGGGGCCCTTCTCCCAGAAATTTCAGATATTATTTTCGTATGTGTCACGTTTACACACATTCTCATGTTAATATACAATTTATTAACAAATTAACGTAAGAAATACATTAATTTTTATTGAGACTTTACAGCTCGCCGAAATCGAGGTAATTAGAAATTCGTTCAATTGCATATGAACAAATAACTCTTAATTTAACAAACTTTATAACTAATTGAAAAAACTTTTTGCCACGCCTCAAAAATTCTGGCTAGGGGTCTTTTTTACTTTCGTGTTGTAATTCATTAAGGTGAGTAGTATTGATTTATATATTTCTTCTCTATTTCCAGTATATTTGACAAAGATGCGGTGGTCGAGTGGTAGCGTCTTTTGTTTCCACGATCTCGCTGAGCGGAAGAGCGTGGGTTCAAACCCTGCTCGGCCGAACTAGGTGAGGTTCTCAGCTGGGGTTTCCCTCACCTACTCCAGACAAATATCGTTTCGGTACCATAGGTTCCCCGGCAACCCAACATCTCTCCTTTCCGATTCATCTTCCCAAGTCTGTCGGTTTGGAGAAAGAGCAGACCTCGTGACCCGAACCTCGCCAACAGGCATTAAATAAATAAATAAATAAATGTAACCAGCAAAGATCATTCCTACAACAGT
>NNCF01131203.1:12158-65334 GCA_002313205.1 Laupala kohalensis | reverse complement strand
AAGGAAAAACACAAATGTACTTAATATTTTCAAAGCATACAAATAAGTCAAGTCTAACGCGTCAAAATAATTTTAAACAGCAACATAATGTAAACACTTGTACGATAAATAATTCAATAATTTTTCCAGCCTTCTATGCACTTAACAACTTTCTCATACTTAGACACTATGTGCTTTGTAAGACCTATCGAGTTTCTGTAGATTACATTTTCTCTTACACCTTTACTTTCCAAACTATACGGTTTCATGCTTTCGTGATCGCGTCTTACAAGACAGCTTTCACTGGTGTGTTTCTTATGATTTACGCACAATTTTTTTTAGGAAAGTAACCGTACAGTACGGTATTTAAGCATTTCTCGAATATGATACATCGGAACACCATTAAACCTGTTATAATAAAAGATCAGTACCAGGTATTAAATTTCATTGAAACATGCCTGTATTATTTTGCTTTACGATGTGAAGCACATTTCTTTTTCTCTATTTTTTCTTAATGTCGTTTCCTGTTAGTGATTATAATTAGGCATATCTATCATTGCTTGAATAAGCTCAGCTCCGCGGTTAGAGTGATGACAGGAATTCAGTGCGTTAAATTATTGCAAGACTACAATGCATAATACATATTCTTCGTATCATTCAACGTCAATTACCATCATCGATGAACAAACGTTCGTGTAGTAGATTTTATATCGTTCGAAACTTTAGACAGAACCATTTCTTTACGCTGCCAAAACTGTCCCACTCAGAACCAGTCACTACTTTTTGTAAGAAGTGGTAAAATACGTTCTCCCAGACTTGAATCGAATTTCCGTCGTAAAACAGTTCTGTGCATTTTGTGAAAACGTATTTTTGACATGTTCGACTAACACTTTTTAATCGAGTAATAAGGTGGCAAGCTGATATATTATGTCACACAACTCATAAGCTTATTAACCTCTCCCCCCTTGTCGCTACATCTTCTTGACTCCCTTTCAAATGTGACGAAACAAATTTGAAGAACTTTAGAGAGTGATTTTAAGCCATTTTTATTCAATATTTGCTCTGTTCAATCGCCTTTCTTGAATAAATTCTCTAAAAGTCTTGTAAATAATCCACATCACACGTCACAAATTTTGGACCTTCCCCGCAACTGCAGGTCGTAATACGAGAATGACTAAGTTGAACTTAGATTTTTCAGTGAAGAACATACTATCAAACAATGTGATAAGTCTGTTGTGTTATTAATTACTTTAAAATGTACTTTCTCTCATACACACGTCGTACACGTAATTACGCAGAACAATATATTTCGGAGTTAGCTTCTCTGATTTAATTTTTACAGAGAAATTGCACGCATCCCTAAAAATCTGTACTAATAGTGCTTAAAAATATAACTTCGCAAACGATAAAATGTTAAAAGAAATGTTTTCTTGTTTACTTTTTGAAAAGACCCGCCAATCAGAAAAATTAGTACTTAAAGAATGACCTAGTGGAATAAAGTTCAACCTCCTACAGTCCACCCGGAAAGAAAGTCACGATGCATACATTTCTTCCGTGTACCTACACGGGCAGAACATATGTGAAAAAACAGGAAAATGGCGAAGCGTCGGGAATCGAACCCGGGACCCGTGCTTTGATCACAGGGGTGTTAACCACTATTCCACCCGTTCGCCTTCTACAACCGTTCACCATTTCTACCCATACCTAATCACGATTTTTGTCACACTTTTTGATACATAAATTTTTTATCATAATACTTTGGTTTCGTAGCATCCAGAAACTTTTTTTCATAGAGCAAGAATTAAGTGAAAATTTTATTCATTCTGTTGTGTATAAGTGTAGTAGGTTTGAGACAAACGCAAAAAAACATACTTATTNATTCATTCTGTTGTGTATAAGTGTAGTAGGTTTGAGACAAACGCAAAAAAAACATACTTATTTTTACATATTGGTGTGAAGGGTGGAAGAAATAGTGGGTTAAGAATTAAAATGAACCTGGTTTTATTTCATTAATACCATTCCCATTCAGTTTTTGGTTCAATTTGTTTTTGCCTGACTTCGTGATCTCTCTTGAAAGCAATAAGTGCTCTTCACGCGACTCCTTAAAGAGAGTGAACGATTTCATGGAATCGAAGAGTCATGACTCCGTTTCTCCTCACTATTCCTCACGCGAGTGGGTCACAGAAAATGAATGAAGTAAGAAATACTTGAAATGGCCTTCTTCTCAATGAGTCCTTCATGCAGCTCGTAATCTTTGTTAAGGAGCGGAAGAAACATGTTCGCGTTACTTAAGATCGTATGAGCGTGACAGACGCTAGTCAAGCACACAACCATTTATGAAACTTTTATTTATACACCACTTACATTAAAAATAGGCATTATAACAATAATACATAATTATGGTTTATTAAAATATGGGATTACTTGAACCGCTTAACAACGTTGCGGTAGTTTTCGTTGAATAACGTTCTTAATTATCCGGAAATGCAAAAGACAAATTTCAAGCTGTTCTTCGTTTTATTCAATTTGTGACACATGTGATAGTTTTTCATGTCTTTTCCATTAGAATTTACACGAAACTTATTTTAAAACCGTCCCACCAGAGGTTTTTACCATAATAACTCGTAGAACTTCAACATTCAAATATTTGCCGCACTAAGTCCAAATGTTATTACACGACATTTCTACATTTAAAATTCAGGACATTCAAACACTCAAGTGTCTTAAACGGTTTGAAGTCACATTGTGGAGAAAATAGAAATAGAATAGTATTAGTAATAATAATAATAATAATAATAATAAGGCTTCATTATTTTGAGGTGAAGTTACGATAGAACTAGCTTAGACAGAATTAAATGAATAAAATATCTTATATCGGCAAAAATAAATAAAGTGACTTGTACTTACTATGATATCAAGTTCAAAAACATACCTCACCGGTCATTTAAATAAAATAATTTCAACTATAATTGATTTGTGAGACATTGCGTCTTATGGAGAAAACACTTATTTACAAAATAAGACCAACTTTTAAATTACGAAAATAATGGAAGTTTCCTTTTATTTGCACTAAATTTTCCTTTGTAGTATTTTTTACGTCACTTTTATCTCTAGGTCACCGGACATCTGAGAAAGATATTTCACTTTTTTTGAGGTGAGATGCACAAATCACGAAACGGTTGCGCTCGGCCGCCATGTTTGTACATGAATCTCTTGTGCATTTCAAACGAGTCAAGCGAGTTACTGAACATTGTTTGTACTACATTATAAACTGATAGACAGAAATAAAATCGTGTTTTTTCATCATTATTATTCATATTGTGTTTTATGACAATTACAATAAAAATAAAGAAAACAATTAAACATCTCAGTGATTTGACTAATTTGGAGTGCTGGTCCCACCGTAAGTCAAATGCTCTGACAAATTAACCTCTTAGAAAATACATTAACATGGTAAAGAATACATATGACAATCTTAATGATAAAAAAAGTAATAAAAAGTAACAAAGTTTATTTATTTTTTTAACGGCACAGATAACGGCCGAAAAGACCGTATGATTTAATAAATCAAAAAATTGATAGTATGACTACATATTCTTTATACAATAAAGTAACAAGATACCAGAAGGGAAAAAATAACTCCGAGAGCAAAGAGGATCGCAATGTATTGGAGAACGAGTACTTCTGTCGCCTCGATAGAACGAACGAGAAAATTTCAGGGTTTTTTGTTTGGGAGTTAATGTGGAAGAAGAGCGTGTATTTACGTTATGTCCATCGGATTATAAATTGGTTCAAGGAATAGAGAAAGGGTGAGGTTTCATTCTGAAGTATTTTACGAAGGAAAAGGAGAGAAGGTAATTTACGTTGGTCTTTCGGTTTCATCCAACCCGCTTTCTTATACCAGTCGGTCAAGTGAAGTATCGTTTCAGTCCAAAAATAAAACGGATACAAGTATTCTGAATTCTTTGAAGTCTGTCTGCGAGAGTGGACGGGATATCTTGTTAGACAATGTCGCAGTGGTCGTCAGAATATACACACCGAGAAATATTCGCGATTTTATTAGTCAGGAAAATGTGAGGGCATTATTCCACCGATTGTCACATCAAAAAATAAACAATAATTGAACAATCAATACGACAAATAATGAATGGAGAAGAGATTATTTCACCTGAATTCTTTAAAGACATTTATTTATTCGGGAAGGAAAAAGTAGTCTCAACAAAGAGTATCAAGCATTCAGACACGGAAGATTTGTCGACTTGATTTAGGAATATTTTCTAATAAATAAATAAACTCGAGTGTCAGAAAAGCAGTTGCAAACTGCCTAGGACCTCGGGGGAATAATAAAGTAAGTTACTTGTCTCTTACGTTGGAACAGACACCATGTAAAACCCGTTGATCCAGTAATACGTTCGGTAAGTGCCCTATCCTCAAGAGGAGATATTTTTTGAGCAGCAGTCGGGTAGTTGTGGGTGCAGCTGCACTGCTCTCGATCTAATCGTCCGATAGACACTTTCTCTGGACCGTCTCCGTTTTATAGTAGAAAGGGACATAAGCTATTCTAGTGCTTGAGAACGGTCCTGCATGTCCTACTTTGATATTAAGTCCAAGAAAAGACGTATAGAGAACTATTTATGATTTGGTTTGACAACATTGACGTACTAGAATACTGTATTAATGACCAGTGCTCATTCGTTTAATAATTAAAAATATCTGGATGGCAGAGTCCAATTACACAGGCACAGAAAAACATTGGTCGATATCAATGTCTAAACCTATATATCCTGAATCCGAATTCAAAATTGCTTTATCGTCCGTTTTTTTAATCGTCACCAGTTTTTTAATCAGTATTTTCTGACTGTGTCCGCGGTATTCTGTCCATATTCGTGATTAAAAAATAGAGGGAAATGGAGCAATTCCGGCCCCAAATTCGGATTCATCACGTTCAAATACATAAGATCTTGTCTTTGGAACATACCAATTTTACTTTTGATGTGTTACAATTAAATTTTCTTTCTCTGCTTATTCCTTCAAGAACATTCTCTTCTTAGTTGAATTGGAATACTTAACACTAGTAGACCCATATGAAGACTTAGTAGTCACATCGAAATGAGAGTCGTACTAACATGATTTCACATGGTCGTGAAATTAGAAAATTTCAAATACTAGATAACAGTTTTATAACAAATAAATGAACATAATACATCATATTGATATGCAAAAATCCCAGAAATGTTTTGAAATACCACACACATTCCAAATAATTAACTTTCATTAGTACATATGTTTAACGCATATTCGCACTTGCGTTCTCGCAAGTTCTCGCAAAGCTCTGCGCGGGTGAAAATGGTGCTAGCAAAACATCTCCATAGATAGGAGGTTTATCAAGATAACCTCATCCGGGATCGCCAGAACTCTTGTGACAAAACGCTAAGATTTACATTTTTATGAGCACTACGACTGAACGTGGGATTTGCTACATTACTGCCTGACGAAATTGTGAACTATATTCGAAATGTAATGTGAAAAACCAAACTCTTAGATATGAATTATACATGAATGTTCACTGCAAAAAAGGGAGAATACATTGAGAATAATGTCGGAAGTAAATTTTAAAGAATTTCCTTATGTCATCCCACCTTAACATTTCTTTCTGTTTTCATTTTCAATTAAAATAACTCCTTACCTCACAGTACACCAGATATAACCAGATAAACATCAAGCTACTCACTTTATAATATCATAATACAGTTTTCGGAAAAAGTATTTTTTTTTCGAACCATAACAAATGTTTTATTGTCTCGTTTGTTTCTTTCTTTTCAAAATATTATTAATTTTATAAATGTAAGAACAATTCGTGTACGCTATCTGTAGACGAGGAAGGGTGGTGTTACGTTCCCATCAGCCAGAAGCAAACCACAAGAACGCGGAGATCTTCAACAACCTGTTCCGAGTCGGTCATCATCAACCTCTGCGCCCAACGCGCGCGATTAAAACATAACGGAGGCGACTGAAGCAGCTGCAGCAGCCAAGAACGTCGTCAAGAGCAACAGGTCCTGGGGCGTAGCATTTCGCGACGACGGTGGGTGGGTGGGAGGGAGGGAGGGCAAGAAGGGCGTAGGTGCGCGAAGGAAACCGGTGCGGGAGACACGCCGCCGCGACGCCGCGACTTCTCACCGACATCCCGGAACACACATCTCCTAGAGTCTTCGAGATTTCCGCAGGATACTTGACACTGATACGTCATCTGAAACGCAAGCTTCCCCATCCATCTACAAACAAATAATTAAATAAATTTATAACGAGCCACTCCTGACCACGAGGGAACGAACAATTTTACTCCCCGGAAGGGACCATCCCGTCAATTCCGATCAAAGGTCCATAAATGAATAAAATATATTTATTGTCAAAAAAGCAGTTACAAACTGTGTATGACCACGAGGACAATAAACTAATTTGCTCTCCGGAAGCAAGCAAGGGACCATCGTATCAATTCCGATCAAAGGTCCTAAGGCAGAGGCGGATTTAATATTTCAGCACTTTACTCCTAAGATAAGAATAAAAATAGTCAGCAGCGAGTTATAATATCGATAGAATACCAAGAAATGTTTTATTTAGTTAAACACAAAGAAGTCATTTCACAAGAACTTTGTATTATTACCAAATAATGAATTATTCGAAAAATATTGTTTATAAATTGTAACTATTTAAATAACTCTCAATCCGAGATTATTACAAAAGACCGACGCCCAGTGGCGGGTTTAATGTTTCTAAAAGAAGTTATCCGATAAATGCGCGTTATCAACTTCTTACTCTTAAAATAATCGTATGTCAAAATCAGTTAAAATAAGAGATAATGATAACAAAAGTTTTTAAGACATTCCCGACCTTAAGTCCGAGACATAAATCGGTCTCTATCCGAAGGAAAATCAAAGTACAATATTAAATGTAAAATATTTTACATATCAACCGGAATGTTTTTCCGCAATACCATAATTAATGTTTTTAATTGTTTACATAATAACTATAGTTATTCGTAGATGACCGTATATTGCACTCGTCATGGATCTTACTGCATGTCTTTGACGAGTTAATGTCAACCGCTCCACATAACAGTAAAATATATTTAAACATGAAATGTTATGATAAATGATTTTGTTCATATGTTGTGAAATCGTGGGCTACAGCTCCTACACACATTCATTCGAAATTTGTGTAAAAAAACCACTCGGACAAAAATACTTCCGAACAATCAAATATCCGTACTCCGACCCGTTCAAACGTTAAAACAACAGGATGATAGAAGACTTTACGGTAAAACACCGTAAAACAATCAATCGAATACATACTCATACTCGGTCACTAAACGCTCTTAAGATAAAATACACATTGAGACTTTAAAACAGCCTGGCCATTAAACACTCCTTCAATAAAACATTTTGAAAGTAAAGATCACGTCATTATACCTAGTGATTTGACAACTGGCAGAAACTCAGAAGACGAAGTACATACATTCACAAAATCTCTTCCCCTTTTAATACTTTAGCTCTGCTAGGAAATGGTAGTTCAACATCAGGAACGACGGGCAATCGCCGGTAAGTTATTTAACTTACATTCCACAGTCTCTAGGTTATTCGAAGAAAATTCAGCTTTGTTCTGATCATAATTATTTTACAAACATTTCAATTGTACTCCATTTTTTTAAATATATTAAATCACAATTTACATTTGAAAGTGTAATGGTAAATATTATGAATTCACTGAACTAACCTTACTTATCAATGTTTTCGACTCGTCAAATCTGGTTGCCCCAGTAAAGGTTCACTTCTTCCTTATTTAACCTCATATTTTTTCACGTCTCAAATGTGTATTTTCTCCATTATCGCCGAGTCCTTTTTGACATTTTTAATCATAGTTTGATCGAACTATGCGATATCACGAACATATCAATATTTTTATTTATTATGAAACGAATTTTTGGTCGACAAGTGGTTCACACATTCATAAAGTTACGACAAAATCTTTTCTTTTTTCTCTTTTTTTAGTATAGTATTTGTAAATGGGAAACGTAGCATTCTATTGAATCTTATCTACATGGAGCGATAGGAGGGTAGAATGGTATGAGTATAGGTGGTTCGCTTAGCTGGGTTTACCAACAACGTGGCCCACGTGGAGGAGTTAGTAGAAGTAGTTAGTAATAGTTAGAGTTATTGATACTCGAAGGAGCTGGATAGAGGAAGGAACGTTTGCTTTTCAGTAGTGACAGCTACATGAACTGGGACCTTAATGTGAAAAGCTTCTTCTATTTTTTTTCTCGCGCACCGGGAATCGAACCCGGGATGACTTGGTGAAGAGCCACATTACATTGTCCACTTACATGAGCCTAACGCCACGGATCCACTTGTATAACGTATTAAAGCATCACAAACACCATTACATCGAGTAAATTAAAAGCACGATATTCGAGTCAGAATTTATTACATACAATTTTTTTATAATGGAAGATTAAATGGGAGTTCAAAAATTAATTCAATGTTCTCCGAAAAAAAAACATAATAAAAAAATATGGTAATGAATGTACATTTCCACTCTAACCCAATCTTCCTCCATCCAGCCATTTAATTTCGTGGTGAACGGTATCACCAATTACTCTTGTTTGCCGCGAAAAAAAACGCGCGAATTCTCGCGTGGTCGGACCGCCTCCAGACCAGTTAAACCACTCCCTTCGCGGTCAGTCGGTCGCTCAGGCGGTCACTCGCTTCGACCAGCGACATGTTTACGCGCGCCACGAGGTCGTCTTCGCCTTGTGTGGCGTTGTCTCAATGAGGAAACCATAAATTGACATCGCGGACAATTCCTCACTGACGAAGCACATCCACATATGACTCGGCACAAGACCCACCCACCTTGTTCGTAGTCGGAGTCGCAAGGCGGCGGCGGCAGCGGCACGGGCAACAGGGACGGCGGCGGGCGACGGGCGGCCAGCGCGGCGGCGACGCTTCGGACAAAGCCACACGGAGGGAGAGAGTGGAAACGATCACAAGAGAGCAAACGGACGCCTGGGCGCCGGGATGGACACTGGGCCGCTGCCGCCGCCGAAGAAGAGGAGGAGGAGGAGGATGTAGGGCGGCGCGCCGAAGAGAGAGCGGCGCGATGCGACGACGCGACGCTCGAGTCATCGTCGCGTCAGCTGTCACCCGCCACCATTCGCCCACTCACCCGAAGCGCTGGAGACGAAGCGATGAGACGAAGCGGGGGCGGGGCCGCCGACGTCCGGAGGAGCCCACGACGCCGGCCACACGTGCCCCAATCGCCAGTTCTCGCGTCCGGGCAACGACGCTGCAGCGGCGGCGGCTGCGGCGGGGGGGGGCCGCGAGAGCAGCCAACCCGCCGACATGAGGGCCCCGCGCTCGCCCTCGCGGTGACGGCGGCGGCGGCGGCGGCGGCGGCGGGGAAGAACTCCGGGAGCAACGGCTACAGCAGTAGCTCAGCGGCCGGCCGGCTCGCGGCGCGGCGCACACTGGCGCGGCTGGGCGCGTCGCTCTCGGCCGATGCTCCCGCGTTGCCTCCGCCGCCGCCACCGCCGCCGAAGTTAACGGCAGAATACGCGCTCCGCCTCAGGAGGTTCGTCGCCGCCTCCGCAGCCGCCTCCCGCGGCTGCTTTACGCATTCGGCTACGCAACTTTACGTCTCCAGAAGTTATTATTTACCTTCTTCAGTCCACGTGTTTATGCAGCATCATATCATACGACCTTCTTCGGACAATTCACAAATATTTATGGTGATGATCTCAGTACGTTTCGACTCTAGACTGGGTCCTTCATCAGGTGTAACAAATATTAACACAGCAACAGAACAAATGAAAATGAAGAAAAACTTTATCCACCTTAATTTGTTCAGTGATATTAATTCTGCTAATTAAGTTCATGATAGAATCTAGAACTATACCTACGAGATGCAACGTTAATTTTGGTTGTTGCTTTTTGATACAACAGATGAGGATCCTAACACAGGGTTAAAAAATTACAATAAATACTGGAAATTGTCCAAAGAAGCTAATATGATTCGTATTTTATTATTCTAGATTATTGAAAGGATGTAAATACGAGCTTTACATTTTATAAAGGACGTAGATACGCGATAATATGAATGACGTAAACACCACATTCGTAATACATTCTGAAAGAACGTGTCAGGCAATTTTACACCATCATGTAATAGTAATAGTTCAGAAATAATTATGTCATAGTGTGAACAAAATTGCTTACAACTGTAACGGTAGTTCTGTTTCTTACTACCAACTAGCAATTAAAAGAACATTTCATTAGCATCAGTTACACTGTTCGCACAGCTCAAAAATGGCAGTTCAGTATAAATTAAAGAAGGTGTCACACAGGGTACTCCTTTAACTGTAACAATTTGGTGATTAAGTCTCAAGGAGTTTTTGTTATAAATTCAACACACTTTGGAATGTCCTTCTTTTTTGTGTTTATATAACTTTTAAAATATTTCAGGGGTCTATAATCTTCGTACTTCTATATTGCACATTTTTGAATTGTTTATGATCACTGAAAGTATTTAAATTAAATATTTTAAACAACTATTCATACAGAAATATTCCATCACGAAACAACAATTCCCATCTCAAATTCTCTCTCAGGCCTGTTTCTTTTAAACTTAGCAACCGATTAAAAATCTAAAATTGGAATAAAGAAATATTAATTTATATTAAAAAAATTGGCAAGAGAAAAACCGGTTAATGTAGAGAATGCGATAAAATTCTAAATGGGAAAACGTTGCGAAATAAAAAAGTATACATTAAATTTTTCAACATTTTATCTCCAGGTTTCATAAAAATAAAAAACACTGCTCGAAAACACTTAATTATGTGTTAAACAAATTATTCCTTTTTTATTCCATTATGCCTATAAATACATACGTATCTCGCTCCAGTCAACCCAGGCAAACGGATACTTGCCACTTTGATTTTAGTAATGAGAACAGTACATGATTATGCGTGGGACAAAATAATTCACCACGCTGAATGTGTTTTCAGCGTAATCCGTCTTTCGTGAAATTAACTAAGAAAATTTCTAAATTAATTTTACAAATAACCTTTGATATCAGTTAAACAATTTTCATTTGTAATCATCCGTCATTAAAAAGGTTTCACTGTTCAAATCAAAATCCGTGGAACGTAACTAGCAACACACATTTTCGTGGTGTAGCATTCAGTCATGCGTCTTCAATTGGCCAAGTAAAATGAGAGGGATAATATTTGTTTTTCCCACTGGGTTTCCAGGTTTTTATCTCCGTTGAGATGGCTAATAGCCGTCGAGCAACTCTCACTCACAAGACACCGTTTATCGAGGAATGGAAATGAAGGAATTACAATTGTGGGAGCTGATCCACTGACCCGCTTCTCAACGCTGAACTTCCGGACAAACGATCTCCGGTTATTTATGCTGTCAGACAGGGATGAAAGAAAAAGTTAGCAATACACTTATGACTCGCGAGATGCAAAAAAACATAACATTCTTTATTGTTAATTACGTAATGCAGTATCCGTTGGCGAGTTTAAGGAAAAAGGATTTATACGTAGTAGTATTTGTAAATGGGAAATGTAGCTATTGAAGCGTATCTTCATGGTAGGGGCTATTGTTAGTAAGTGGGACGGTTAGATAGGTTAACCAACAGCCTGGCCCACGTGGGGGTGTTAGTAGGAGAAGTTAGTAATAGAGTTATTGATACGAGAAGTAGTAGCAGGAAGATAGAAGAAGGAGGCTTCGCTTATTAGTACACACAGCTACATGAACAGGGACATTAGTGTGAAGAGCTACAAATGTGACCCCACCGGGAATTGAACCCGGAGTGACTTGGTGGTGAGCGAGCACGCTAACCCCTTAACCACCAGGAGGGTGCAAAATGATTCTACAACAGTTACTTGGGAAATGCCTCATCTTCAGAGACGGATTTAGGAATAGGTTATAGGCAAATGCCTAGGTGCGCAAGATTCAGGGGACGCCAAAATAAAGTAACGGAAAAATTATAACTCTGGGGGAAAATGTTTGTTTCCTAAATGTTTGCTTTTTAAAAATGTGCTCTAGAAATGATTTTCAAGATTTTAGTTGAATCAGCAGAGATTCCCTACGAATTTTTTAATCATGTTATTTAAAAGGTCTTAACTTCACGTGAATATGTTTATGCAACTTTGTACTATATAATAATAAATAAACAAAAATATAAAAATTATTACTGTTTACATATTATATAAAGAATATATATAAATTTGAAATATATTTACGTATATTTTTAAAATATGTATTAAAATATGTATATAATAAATAATATATAAATATTGAAAATATTTATGTAAAATCTGCTCTCAAAGGGCGCTATGTTTACTACTGGCTGGAATGTCAAACCTAAATCCGTCTCAGCTCATCCTCACGTTACAGCTGTCAAACTAAAAAAATCACGTACATTGTTCATAGGAACTTAATAGAATCAATAATTAATAGAAACAAGAAGGTTCTTTAGACAAACGTTTTTGCGAAATCTTTATTCAGAATTAGAACAACTCATTGTCGAATTAATTCGTTAAATACCTGATTTATTAATACAAATAGTTGTTAGAATATGATAATTATAACCATAGATTTTTTTTAAAGAAGCATTTCGGGATTTATCTCGATCAAGAAGCCAGAGAAACCTGAAAGTAACCCGGTATTGAAATATTAGAGCAGTAATATCAACTGAAAAATACCGCTGAGTCAAAGTCGTACGATTGAAAGCTTTTTCAAAATAAAATCCACATACCCAGTTTTGGCAAAATATAACATTTAAGATGCGGTTTGAACGGAAAATATGCAATTTAGATATAAAATTTGAATCATAAGTATAAATTAAAACTGGCATGTCGTTAAACTTAATGATTACGCTAAATGGTTAAGATGTAATAAAAGTTTTTGCTGAATACAATTAAAAAAGAGATGACACTATAACATATCACACAGAATTCTAGAATTAATGAAAAATTTCAAGATACCTCTCTGAAAACTCGCAACAAATTTGCTGCATTAATAATACCCACGAGTAATATAAATTTTCGAAATGGTACGAGAACTACGAATAATTCACTACTTGTTTTCCAGATGAATTCATTGAATTATTAATTAACTTTCTATGACGATGGGAAGAGTATGATAATTACCGGTAGCTTTAGATAGTGTTAGCAGTATGCGCATACATACATTTGTTTACGCCCATCATTTAGGAACGTTCTTCATGTCATTGTAAATCTACATTTTGTCAGGTCAATAAACCAATGATAAGTTCTTATCATATTTGATTTGGACACGTCCCCCGTCCAATAGGACGAGTTATCTACCTGAGAGGATTGATGTACAGGATTGGCATTTCATCTCAAACCCTTTCCAGAGGTAATTAATTGGGGAGCAATTCGAGTGTCCTTGATCTGTCAGCGCGAGTAGGTATGGAAAAGTTTTGAAGGTTATGGTAAGAGTCTATACTCCAAGTCATGTTTGACGAAAATGGCTCCCTAACAAGAATTGCCAACTTCTACGAATTCAGTTATATCCAAATAAATATTTATAGTACTCACACGAATCATTTGGTTCGGATATCCCATACAATTTCGTCGAAATTTTGCAGTTAGACCTAATTAAAGGAAAGTCCAAATTGTGAGAAAGCATCGATACCTGGGAGTGATCATAGATCAGAAACTAACATTTTGGAACATCTGGCGTACATACGCAAGCGCGTGCAGATTGCTTTGTATAGCATGATGAGAATAGGGATCATGACTTACGATATATCTCTACACGACCTCAAACTGTTATATGTAACTAAGGCAATTGATAGCATATGACAGTATAGCATGGGCAGAAAGAGTAATAAATATGCAATTTGCAAGGAAACTACGATCTATTGAACGATAATGTTTTATATCATTATCTGGGTGCTACAAAACAGTTTCGACTGAGGCATAGAACACGCTACTAGGTTTACTCCCAATAGATCTCTTAGTTCAGAAGACAAAGTATCGATGCATCGTGGAACAAGATGGTACGATAATGGTAAATAATATTGAATTACGACAGAACGAGAAAACATCCCGAAGAAAATTATCAGAGAGCTTAATGAAAGCGTGGCAAAAACGGTGGCAAATGACACAAAAGAGACGGTGTCCGATTTGCGGAGAAGCGTAAGAAATGGTTTGTGCTGACCAAGGTTGTTGCGCAATTTCTAACTGACCACGGAGATTTCAAGGAATATTTAAAGCGTTTTGTGAAGACTAACGATGACATGTGTGACTGTGAATTAGAGCGAGAAACCCCTGAGCATATGTTGTGGAATTGCCCACTTTATGCGCCTCAGCGGGCAATGATACATTAGAGAACATGGGAAGGAAGATATTCTAAACACATTAATTGACACGCAAACGAAGTATGCACTTTATATGTAATTTGTTAGCAAGATAGATGGAATTAGGACGGCGTAAAGATGGAGGATCAAGAATAGATAAAAAATAATTATAGGGTTTGTCAAATAGCAGGGATCCTTGTATTGCTTTATGCGACAGAGACAAGGAGACTAGCAAAAGTCAGGACAAATGAAGAAATAAATAATTATAGTAGTCACAAAAGCGACTATTTACTGTAAAGAAATACAATTTGGTTACACAACAAACTAAGACACAAGGTAATATTCGTTCCACACTTTGCTCGTTGCAGAAGGAACAGAACAGTGCCACAATAGTAAGTGAATTGAATTGTACCCGAAGTTGGCGATGGATTTACGTTTACAGATATTCGAATGTCCTGCCAACATAAAGCGTGGTACAAATATCATTACTCTTATGGACGATGGCGAAGTAAAAGTGTTGGCTACACTGTGTTTTGTTTATACTTTTCAGTGTTGTGAATCCAGACGGATTGAAATATTACAATAATACTCCGTTTTTTTTCTTATTCTATATAATGCATTATCTTCCTGCTAAATTTTATCAAAATCTAAGATAGTTTAGACTGTGTCGATTTGACATGGAATGGCCCTCACATATTTTCGCAGAAAATGTATGAAGAGCTCCTTACGGTTATTTTATTTAAAAGTTATTCATTTTAATGATCTGAAAATGAAATTCAATGTCATCACTCAACTTATCGATCTATTATGAACGAGAAATCGTAGGACTTTTTTCTCTACTTTGCTCAAAAAGGTAAATGCTTCTTACCAATGGATATAAAATTGATGAAATTAGGAAAATTACAATAATAATAATAATAATAATGATGATAATAGCGTATGGGTCTCAGCTCCCGGTAATTGAGTCCCATTTTTCTTTGGTTGCAACCCTTTGGGCTGAGCCACATTCGCAATTTAGACGTTCCGTCTTGCGCTGCCATCTGGTAGTGGATGCCGGAACTCTGCGTTGGTGCATTTTCCGCCGAGAATTAATTTTGCCGAGAACACCAAATGATGCTCAAGGGATCTTTTACATGCAGCATAATCATACTACATGCCGTGTGTGGATTTCTCCCACCCTAAAAATCCGTCGACTATCCCCGAAAATCCGTTAGATACATTAGATCAAAGACAAATGATTTATGACTAACGACCTTTTGATGGAATACATTTATTTTGTGCTTTTAAGAAAAACAAACTCAGAGTTGAAAAGTTGTGTTCTTAAAAGTACAAAATAAATGGTATTCGTTCATCAATATGTCTCATAAATTATTATGTTATTTACGAGTATACAATGGAACTGAATAATGGAACTAGTTCAAAGAGTTGAAACTCCAAGAAAAATACGTATGCCTTAAGTGTTATTTAACGTGCAACATAATAAAAATAAAGGAACTAATATTAAAGTCATAACTCGATTCCTCTCAAAGCATCAAGACACTGAACTCGTGTGTTTCGAAACTACGAAAAGAAGACTCGGACCTTCAGCGCGGTGGTAACAATGTATTCTCGACTGTTCGCGTGACGCCTCGATTACGCCGTCTAAACCACAAATGTTTCCTCAGAGTGACCGAAACGTGGTCAGATTCAACAAAAGATGCGGTGTAATGTGGCCACACTAGTATATACCCCCAGGCAAATATCTTGTCTTTCCATTCAATCGTAGATCTTAGATTGTGATAAAATATTCTATCACTATATGTTTTCGGATTTTAGATTTACGTATTTCTGATTCGGAATTCCAGGGATAATTGTGTTACGTCTCTATCCCTAATTATGTGTAGAATTTGTAGAGTATCAATAACATTGTATTTTACCCTTCACATTGCATTTTCTCCGCGCACATAATTCAGAAGACTTAAGGTATGTCTCTTTTTTCATTTGCAATGTTTTCCCTGAAAATATTCTGGATCATCAACACAGGAGTTCTGTCACGTGCTTTTATTGAAATCAGTAGCGGATCCAAAGAAGGCACGTGTACTCTTCCCCCGAAAAAGAAAACTGTTTTGGTAATAATTTGTTTTTCGTAAAAAATTTGAACTGTAAAAATGTAATAAATCAACAAATAAAATACGCGTGAAAAGATGACTCTTCTGGTTACAACATGAAGGTTTACTTGCCTTTTATGGTTTTACACTCCTAAGAGGGGACACGAGCATTGGGCTGTATTTGGAAGTCCGCACTCACAACTAAGTTTTGAGTTTCTGTATAGAGAGCGCGTGATACGAATATATAAACTTTATTGTCAAAAAATCAGTTGCAAACTGTGTATGACCACGTGAAGGATAATAAACGGAGTCACTCTCCGGAAGCAAGCAAGGGACTATCTTATCAATTCCGGTCAAGGGTTCAGGGGCAGAGGTGAATTTTATATTTATAAAAGAAATTATTTAATACATAAGTACTGTTATCCATTCATTATTCCAAGATGTGCAGATATTATGTGCGTTAAAAAAATAGAGATTAATAAGAACAAAAGTAATAATGACATTCCAACTATGGAAAATCCGCCACTATCCGGAGGAAAACCGAAAAAACCGGAGAAAACCGGAGAAAACCGGAGAAAAACCGGAGAAAACCGGAGAAAAACCGGAGAAAACCNCGGAGAAAACCGGAGAAACCCCGGAGAAAACCCGGAGAAAAAAACGGAGAAAAACGCAGGTCAGGACGGGGCTACAGAGATACGGCGCCAAGGTTGCGTAGTTAGCACTTTCTTATATATAAAAAGGAAAAAAGAATAACATACGTAAAATCTAATGATAATATAGAGCGTGATGAAGCATAAAAGGAATTAACGTCACTTACATCATCCGAAAACATTTTTAAAACAATATTTATGTGGAAATTGAAACTCTCATTAATTTTTAATCAGTCAATTCTATAACGATGTTACAGTTAAATCTACATAAATTATTGAATAGGAAGAGAAACTAAGAAAAGTGTAGAAACGATATGTGAAACGCGTTTTGTCAGGTTTTTAATCTATCCTCGTCCAGAGAGATACTCAGATGAATTTCAGAATAGGAAGACAATCAAAAAAGTAGAAATAAATAATAGAAAATAAATACTTTTAGGAAAAAATGCAACTTTATAAGTAATTCATTATAATGGAAACACTTTATTAGTATTCTTTAAAAATGTGAAATAATAATTCATGAATGACCTGGAACATTGCTACTTACGATACACATACACATGATTCAAAAGGGTTTGCAACCCTAACTCCCCTTAAAAATGAAATTTTTGAAATTAGGGTTGGAGGAAAATTCCGCAGGATCATGTTTCTAACTCGAATTTCCTACCAAACATTTACTACAATTTCGAAATCCAACATTACGTTTCGATAGAACGCCGAAACGTTCTAGATGTCATTTTAATTACCGTTGAAATTGTATTGCCCTAATCTGATACTGAATAGTCATAGCAAGAATGCCCTGAGTAAAAAAATTGACAAAAAGCATGGAATATTTTAAGAACGTAATTTTTATATTATTTATAAACTATTATCTAAGTTAATTCGTCGTTTATGTACAGTACACCTAGCATAGCAGTTTCAAGAAATTGATTTAAAAAATATTTCCGTTAGAGGGACCCGGAAACCCCGATGTGTTCCGGTTTGCTCTCTTCCCATAATCAAATCATGGAACAAATGAAATTCATTTTTAGTGCGTCATATGAAATGTATATCTCAGCAGTGAATCAACTCGTGCCAATTAAGTAGGGGTCACTGCTTCCCATTGTAAACCTAAATACGAAATCATCGATTCATTCCCTGTACAGCTTCGTCATTATCCTGGATCGCAGTCACTCGTAGTTCTCTAGTTTAATCGGGTCAGTCAGCACTTTCACCCTTAATGTGATTGCGGTACTTATTGCGTGAGTGCCCCTCTATGCTCGTCGTCCTATTACCCTCTTCTTTTTGCCGGAAGCCTTCGTGAATGCGCTTTGAATACAAAAGCGATACGTGAGGGCATCTCCTGGCGTGCAAACGCCACGCCCGCGGTGGCAGCTGTCAGAACTAACGTAAAATAGCCGTTCATTTCGCGGTAATACGAAGTAATACACTGAATCTTCCTCATAGGTTGAAGAGACCAATCAAAAACAAAAATGAGGTTCTTGGAGTCGAACTTCTGAGTGGGAAAAAATAGTTTCACAAGTTCATTCATTGAAGGGCGGATTTGATTTTGTGAAGAGCGCAAACTGGGACAGGCCAGGGTTTCCGGGTCCCTCTAACGGGAATATGTTTTACGTCAACGTTTTCAAACTGCTGCGCAACGTGCACTGCACGTAACGTTGAAGGTATTAACAATAAAAGTTGAATGAATTAAGTAAACGTTAAATTACTGTACTAATAATAAAATAATTGAAACATTTCAGGTCTTTTTACTTAGGCGTCCCTGCTGCGACTTTGTAGAATCAGATTAAGTCTGTATAATGTCAATGGCAATTAACATGAAATTTAGAACGCTTCGGCGTTATATAAAAAATTATTAGTATAGATTACAACGGTGGAAATAGTCTTCTTACGTGATAGATATCTCATATTTCGAGAATTAATGATTGATACGGTTTTCGTTGTAAAATAGACTTTTTTTTATTCGAGAAATGTTTTTTTAATTGCATAGGCATACAAAAAAATCACTGTGGTCTCTTTCTGAGACCCCATAGGGATGCGCTGATGTATTTTGACGAGCTTAACTCTAATCCGGTGTTTGTTTAGTCAGTCACCCATCGGTTTTTAGTAAATCTTAAAATTCATACAAACTTTGAAAAATGGAAAAGTCTATTGGCATCAGAGTCTCTTGTACAACATATTTTCATACATCTTGATGCAGTCAATAAGAGTGTTGCGTTTACTAAGCATGGTCCACCACTAATTTCTAATCAATTGCGGAATGAATTTAAAAAAACCGCATAAAATGACAAACAAGTTGCTCAGTATAAGTTTACGTCAAACAATATAGTACTAATATATTATTACTATATAATACCTAAGATTACAAATATTATACATACTTGGTTGTACGGGACAACTTATTTTAGAAATAGTTCGAACGGCCGATTACAAAGGAAAATTGATCACAAATCTTACATCTTGCTAACAAGACATGATGCATCGTGCTTACACCATTTGGTAAGCACTTATCACTCATTCTTTTCAGTTCTAATTATTTTAAAAATTATTTTTACTTCTTATATATCTCAATAAAACTATATTATCATCATATTAATCTCCGTACTAATGTGAACTTGGAACAGCTTTAAACGGAAAATATTGAAAATCATTTCAGGGTCTTATTACCTGTCCCGGGGTTCATTGGAGTACAAATATTACCATACATTGCATTTAAATGTGTATTGAATACACTTCTACTGAAATGATTTATCAAGAGAATAAATGGAATTCTATATCAGCACTTTATTAAAACACTGTATGTCAACGTAATTCTAAAGTGACTTCCACTATATTGGCTTATAAGTGAATGTGAGAAACCAGTTTTCTTATACGTATAAAAGCCGTATAGGATCATTTCGATCAAAAATTTGTGTTCGTAGAGAATTCCTCAACCAAATTAACGTTTTTTTGAGTAAACTCTGTTCCAATGAAAAACTCATTTGACACTCATTTGGAAAACCACATCCAGTGTTCAATTATTTCCAATAATTATTTTTTGGACAGGAATGCAGGACGAGTCTTTCGGAGTCAAATGTTCATTGTCAGTAACGGCCGCCATTATTACAAATGATCTTACTGGAGCCGAATAGATGTGAATTTGCGACGCCTCAGCTGCAGACAACTGCCTCAACCCTTCAATTATCGACCATACTGGTCTCACAAAAAGCGCATGCTCCTTCGGTGGCTTCCCACAGGCAGTTATCTCAATCGCTGGCAATTCCACGACACCTCCAGTTCGCTTATAGCAGCTATTACGACCTCTTCAAAACAGCTTATAAGGAAGAAGAACATGACGATAAGCAGGTGTCTTTCATTTCGTAATGCGTAATAGTTTGAACATGTACAGTTTGTACTAATGATTATTGATATCATCACATTAAGTTAAAGTACTTGTAGGGTAATTCCTTACAGTTCTTCATCTTAGTACATGCATACGCGGCTCATCATGGCGATTTGCTTCGATGTTTATCTCCCGTAAACTTGGATCATCAATTTCGTAATCGGATCGAGTTTCGTTATCGATTTATTGAAATAGAAAGAGACCAAGTGAAGAGATGCTTCCGGAAAATAACTTTCCATTCAGAAGCATTACATACTCGACTAAATTACACTGCATTCAAGTTGAACTTCTCACCTAATGATCAAATGCGAATGCACGAATGCGCATACCAAAGCGTGATGAAAAATAAAATATTACCCATAGATAAACATTACTCTACATCGTAGATTGGGATATTGAATTGCATGTAACTAATCGTATAAATAACACACGAACATAGAAATATTCGCGAATGTAAATATTACGAAAATCCAAATGTTCGTGACAAAGAAACTAACGTTCGCGACTGAAACTGAAAAACAAATTTCAAAACGAAAACTAACCAAACACGGAAATGCAAGATAATTAAAATGTTTAGATTTCTGGAAAGAGGATATTTTTTAACGGTAAAGAAGCAATTCTCGAAACTACTATATCATTTCCACTATAATGAATTGTACACAGAGAAATATAGTGCGTAACGTTATATTGACTTCTACATTCGCCACACAAAATACTTTATTCACAGTTCAAGAACCGCCCATCACAGAATTCTCTTCTTTGAATGTTGTCATAGAACGGAATTGTAAGTCTTAACGTAATACTCTCAAGATTTAAATATTTTTTCAATGGAAAAATATTTTGAATAAATAAAAAATAGAGGATAAATCAACATTCCAATGATATATGGATCCAATTTTTCACTAGTCTGATTTTTCTTCAGTCTTTTTCGAGTATTTGTAAAGAAATTCAGAATAAATACATTTCTTTGAACGAAGATTGAGATCAAAATACTAATTTTGAATGATATCGACATAACCGTCTCTAAAAGACAGAACAGACTGTTTTTGAAAACATTTCCGATATCTAGAGTCACCAAAAGTATGTGTTCGTCAATTTCCTGCGATTGATTTGTTTTCAAGTTTACTATACTATCTTGTTTACTATAAAATCAGAGAATCTCACTTCTTCCCAACTACAGCTCTTTTGAAGAATTCTTCATTTCCATTTAAGACACGAATACCTTCATACGATAAAGAATGTTGGTCCGTTATCCGCTTAAGAGATATCAATGTAATCACCCTTTTGAATCTACTATAAATATTTTGTTTCCTTATTTCATTGCTGTGTATTTATAACATTTTTATAATATATATTAAAAACATTAAAACATTTTTTAATCGCACATGGAATTTTGATTATCTCAAATACCTCAGGTTCGTTCCCGATAGAATAACTGATTTCAGTTAGTGCTCATAAGAACATTGTCTCCTAAGCTGAATATTTTCAATAATGTTTGAGTTTAGAGGCACGTGGTGAGATAAGTCAGATCTGGCAACTAAAGTGATTCTATGTAGGTTTTTGTTATATTTGATAAATGCGTGTGGAGAAAATTGGGTTACCGTGAGTAATTAAAATCCTTGATAAACGCCACAAAAAAATATATCAGAAAGGTTCATTTGCTGTAGGATGGTCTCTTGCTAGCTTCGTTAGAGAAAAGGCTTATTGCTCGTCACGTGGTCAAACTGAGACCTCAAATAATTGCATGGCAATATACTTTTTATTCGTTCATTCAGTTGGAAGGTAATAATTACAGCAGAATCTTGTTAATTCGGACTAACGAGGTCTGGCAGTGAACCGGAAAATTTTTAATCCGGATATGGGAAACGCACAATTAAACAATATATTATGGAAAGAACACTTGTCAGTTGTTATCTAATAAATCTCAAAAATAAAAGTTATCACTAATTTTAATACTTATAAATTGTAATCGAAATGATTGAAAATGAAAGTTACGTTTTCTTTAAAGGTCAAATATAATATAAAAAGTATTCGTTATAAAATATTCACAAAAAAAAGGTGATTTAAAAAATAAAACTCAAACCTGGTTTGTCACACAACAAGATGAGCAACGTAGATGACCCGAACCAACACAACAAAACCCAAGAATTAAGAAAATATCATAAATGGTCCCGGAATATGAGCTCACACAATTTTTTAATTTAAAACGTTAATTACGCTGATTAGTAAAAATAAATTCAAGACACACTATCATCTTAAACAAATGTACTCAACCTAAAAGAAGGAAATTGACATTTTGATCAAATACGGAAGAATTGTGATATCTACTTACAAGAACGTGTACACGCACAATATTCAAGACTAACAAATCTCAAAATTGCTACACAGCTGATAGAACCAAGCATTCGTGTTACCCGGACACACAAATATACTAGAAATAGAAAATAAATATCACAGCAAAATTTAACAAATGTCACTTCATATTCAGCAAGCAATAAAGCTATAGAGCAAATGTAAAATTAACAAACTTCTCTCTCCCCTATAGCAACCCTCCTCCTGGAATCCATTTAGACATATCTTCCAACAAAACCTCACCTTCCTCCTACACTCTTGTGACGATCTGACCCCGATTTATAAACAATATATTACAAATAATCTATAGTTTGATAATGTTATGTACTTGTGAAACTATCCTTTTTTGGTTTTATTGAATACAACTTTATTGGTATTCTGTTGATAATATAACTTCTTATTCTTTTCTGAGAAGTGTGCTGAAATTTTCAATTCACCTCTGCCTTTTAATTGCTTTTATGACAGTAAATTTATATTATTAAAAGATTTTTGTTCATATAAATCATCTCAGTTTCCACATTCTATTATTTCCTTCTTTTATCTAACTATTCTATTTCTGTATAGATTTAATTCCAGGACATTGAAAAAAAAACTATTTATTTGAAGAATATTGACGAACCAAATATAACATCGATAGCACTTTGTAATCGGAGTGATCCAGATAAACAATGCTTTACAGCAGTAAGATTGTTTAGGGAAGAGTTAAGTAGGATGCAATTAAGAAAAAGAGTTAGTAGATGCAATTAAGAAAAAGTTCCTTCGTACGTAATGGCAGACCAGTACCTCTGGTGAGCTAGCAGTGGAAGACGACGTTGATGGCCATTGAAAGTTGTGGAAACGATGGAAGATTCTCGATCTGGTCGTAATAAACTCGGAAAGGGAGTTGTTGAAGGTGATGAATGCCGTGAATGGGTTGGGCGAGAACAGACACAACAGCTTTCGCCGCTGGCGTCTTAAAGAGGACGCTGCTTGGACAGTGCGTCTCTGGCGAAAGCACGCACCGTTCGAGATGACCTCCTTACCAGCATTCGCTGTCCGCAACCAACTCTTCGTTATGGTTTAGTTTTCCCCTTTGTTCGCTCTTCAACCTGACTATACGTCTGTTGGTATCATAAAGCTTATCAGCGAATGCTGGGATGTGTGGACGTCCCATCCTGACACGGGTTTATCTCCAGTTTTTCTCTTGGCAGTGGAGGATTTTCCATAGGCACATAATATCTACCATTCATTTTGGAATAGTAAATGGTTAACAGTATGTGTTTATTAAATAATTTATTTCATAAGTATTAAATTCACCACTGCCCTCGGGACTTGACTGGAATTGATGGGATGGTCCCATGTTTATTTCCGGAAAGAAACTTAGTTTGTTATCCTCCACGTGGTCATGTGCAGTCAAATGCTTTTTTGACAATAAAGTTTATTTTAGATTTATTCCCCACAATACTCGTACAAATACATCCCTTTTCCACTAGCGCAGACTTCCTAAGAAATTGGAGAGGTCTTGTTACCGAAGACTCCCTCTCCTCAAATTTCGGTTTCTCACCTCTCAAAAAAATTTATTGAGATTCAAGAAAGATTAAAGAGATCCGCAGTTCTTTCTCTCCATCAGTCCTAGGTTAGAAATCTGTACTTCAAGAAAATAAAAGTAAACAAGATGATTTCTGGATTAATACAGTTAGAGACAGGATTTTCACAGAGTGTGTGTAAGTCAAAGAAGGAGACAGACGACTGTTCCAAAATCAAAGGAGTGAGGTAATTTAGAGATATGATTAATCATGTTACGTCGAATGAAAATGGTAGACGGGACCGGGATTCGAACCCGGGACCTTGAGCTCTACGCGCTCATGCGCTTACCGNCGGGTTCGAATCCCGGTCCCGTCTACCATTTTCATTCGACGTAACATGATTAATCTGTTACCTGGCGGTGAGGTTCACCGCAATCTAAGAGATTTCTATGTTAGAGATATGAATCTTTCTATTCAATTTCTTTATTAAAAACCTGTACCTTGAAATAAATTGTATATTTGTCATACGAATAAAGTTTGCAGAACGTTATTCTAACATAGGGATAAAAAATCAATTATTTTAGAATTGGTAATTTAGTGTTAGTAGTCAGGTACAGAGAAACGAGAAGAAGGGGATACCCTGCAAACCTCATGTTGCTACCCCCAAATATCTTTTTGAAGTTGGTAGCAGTGCCTTTTCTTCATTTTTTTTCTTATAACTTTAGTTCTATATAAATCTTCATAAATACAACGCAGAAGGAGATTTCAATTCCATCTGTGAACGAATACTACAATCAATCTTATCATTACTTACGCTGCCGAAGCTATTCATTACATTATTCACAGATATTTTGTTTAATTTTCCATAAAGTTCTGTACCATTGATTGCAGTTTCATGAATTTTTACGAGTAATAATTGTATGTTATCCACAATAAAATTTTAGCGCGGAGTTGGCCCGGGTTTTTCTCCGGTTTTCCTTCGGGTAGAGGCGGATTTATCATACAGGTTCTCTAGGCTTTGTCTAGGGGCGGGTCTATTGTAACAATAAATCGTGAATTTAGTGTTATTTCAATTTTTTAGCACTATACTCAGAATAATCTATAGTTCGATAATAACTTACATGTAATTTTTTGCTTAAAATTACAAACATATTGACATTCTATTAGTATTATAACTCGCAGCTAACTTTTTATCTTATCTAGGAATTTTTGCTGAATTTTTTGAATCCGCCTCTGCCTTAGGGCCCTTGATCGGAATTGATGGGATGGTCCCTTGCTTGCTTCCGGAGAGTAAATTAGTTTTTTTTTCCCTCCACGTGGTCATACGCAGTTTGTACTGTTTTTTGACAATAAATTTATTTATTTATTTATATTTATTTATTTAGTTTGATTGTTGTCTAATAAAATGAGTCCTACAAACTGCCGCGGCATTTGCCCTTGATAAAGACACGTGCACATTTCTACATTAAAACCTATGTTTTATCATAATTAACTCGTACAATTCCCACAACTGTAAGGTTAATCGTAGCTGGATTAGTGGTACGGAGTAAGTCCTTTTGTGACATAACGGAATACTTTCCTTCTAATACAGGTTTGAGTATTATAAAAAATGAATTTAAAGACTTAAATATACATACAAATTCACTAATCACTTATTGGATATCTTAATTTAGTCGTTACAGAGTGATGTGTCATCGTTATCAATTACTCAGTTTCGTTTGATGATTCGCACATTCCTCAGCTATCTTTCGATGTGAATAACATCATTCGATTTCGACCGCAATTCACCAACAAAAAGATTAAGATTGTGTTGTATTTATCGAACACGAATTTAAGAAAAATTACATTTCTTCTAACTTTCTCTGAATACTATAAGTTAATAGGTTTCAATTTTGTAATAATTGTTTACGTATTATTTTTTCTGAACAACCTAAACTCACAATCGTACATCTTGTTCGAGTGTTTTTAACATGTGAGCTCTTAAGGTGTTTTGTTGTAAGTCGTGGCTTGTCCATTAGGAAAGCAGTGTACTTCTAGATACGTCATGAAATCAGTATGTCTATTTCGTTACAAAATTGAACTTTGTTGATTTTCTTTTCGTAAATTGGGGTAATTTTGGTCTATATCTAATAATTGCGGTGCCTTATTTCTTCCAGAATATCCCAACTTTTCAGGTACATATATTGAGTGATATATTAATTGACCTTTATGAACACTGCCACAATTTAACGAAATGCGGTATTAAAACGTTTGCGATTAGAAAGTAGAGCACATCAAGTTTTTATCAGAAAAATAATAAATTGTATGAAAATAACTTTTTCCAGTACAATTTTAATTCAGTATAGTGTTTACTGTAACGCTTTGGATAATATATCAATTTTGTTCTCAGAGGCTATAATGAAAATAATGGCTATGGTTATTGAATTAGAAAGGTCCAATAAAAATATGCCTATCTAGCCTATATTGTGCATTCGTACGGGATTAATGTAGTTCAAAATTTTTTAACTCTCCATCAGTTAATTTTCACTCACATTTTAAAGGGAAGAAACTGACACCTGACAACGTGATCTCTTGATACTAGTCGAATTTGAGTGTTACGAAGTTGTCACATTGGTGTGTTACAATTACATGGGACTACCTCTCCTTCGGGCACCGTATAAAATATATACCAGAATTTTGAAGAAGTGACTCCTATAATTGGTAATTTGTACGCAAATTGGCCCTTGATCGGAATCGATGGGATGGTTTCTTGCTTGTTTCCGAAGAATAACCCACGTGGTCACACGTAGTTTGCAACCGCTTTTTCTTACACTATAGTTTGTTCATCGTAGGTGACCAACATTCGGACTTCAGGACAGAAATATAACGCATTGACTAGTTTACATGCAAGGAGGCAAATCTCTGAGAAATGCTGGGGAAGAAACTGTTTATTGACTTCTAGCAAACATATAATTCCTCAAATAGAAAGTCCAGTTGCTATATTAAGTGTGAATATGGATTCCCAGAAGAACTCGTTAGTTGAGTTGAACTAAGGCTCAGAGATACCAGCTGGTCGGTAAATATTCAATCTGAATTTGTAAAGTTGAGCAAGAACTAAAACAAGAGTGGGTTGACACCTCTCCGTTTGAATTTGGTATTTGAATGGTATTCGTAAATAAACAATGGGCTCCATACAAACTCAGGAGAAATTCCAAATCAAATTTCTCTTAATGGATTTGTATAAATTAAAGGAAGTTGATATTTTCAGTTATCTGGGAAATCAAATCAAAATCCTTATAAAAAGTCGAAACAGAGTATATAATATCGTCTTGTGGTACTGTTGATGATAAGAGAATGAAACTAGAATAACTTTATATTAAAACACTTTCTCGTGGTACAGTTACATAAGGTTGCGAGACCGGACACTCGCATAAGGTCCCACAAATATAGTATATTTATTTCAACCAGATATATTGTATAAGAATCTCTGGACTAAAATAACTAATGGAGTTTGAAGAAAAAGTACAATTAGGAAATTTACAAATCGTTCAATGATAATCCTTTTAAAAATGTAGGGTGGTTGAGATTCAAACGGATCAAATGAATGGGCCGTGTCACATGGACAGTTACATCCTCACGAAATTTATGGAGCACCTTTTATGTGAGCAGATACAAGAAAAGTATTAAATCACACAGAAAGGATGATATTTAACTGCACATCCATACTAATCGAATCCTCAGAAAATAATTTTCGAATTACTCCAAATCCTATTGACGATTTACTCTGTCTTGATGTACGTCACCAACTCGATTCCTCGATAACTGAGCAAAAATTGATGTTTTAATTTTCCACCTCAGGTCCTCTAAAACATTAGTTTAATTTCGTTTTTTTAAATAAAATTAATATAAAATTTGTCTCTGGAGTGTAGTTCAAAATTTGGCAGTGTAGGAGATCTCGTGTTGAAGCAGTTAATGAAATCTCCCCCTCAGTAGTAGCGGTCGGAAGGTCTTCCTATAAATTTAATTGCAAAATGGTGAGTGTTAAGAACGTTCAGGTGGTAAGATATTTTTTATAAAATTATATATATTGTTTAAAATATTTATTTTTTCCTCTCTTCATACACGTATTAACTTTACAGTCATGCTGGAGCCCACATAATACATTTATAGGTCTAAAAGAGTGGCACTCCCAAGCAAACTAAATTAATTGCAAATCCGCTTTCTAGCCCGGGTCTTTCACCAGGTTTTTAGAGTGGACGTAGATTGGTGTATAGCTCCACTAGGTTCGGGCTAGGGGCAAGAGTGTCATTAATAAAGTAATAATACATTTCGAGTGATTTTAATAGTTATGTTTTATTTAGGGAATAAGTGAAAGAACTTATTTTAATACTTATGATTTTTATTGCAGTGCGCATTTGTTGAATGACTTCTTTTAGAAATATTAAACCCTTCATTGCATTTGGGTTCTTGATCGAAATTGTTGGGAAGGTTCCTCGCTTGTATATGGAGTGTATATTAGTTTATTGCTCCCTCATGGTCAAACACAGTTTGTAACAGCTTTTAATCTACAAATATATTTTTATATTCAAATGAAATTTAAATACACAGTCCATTAAGAGATGTTAGGTAGTTTGCAACGACTTCCTCGATACTTATTCAATCTGGTCTTTCCCGAAAACAAACATTGAAACGTGGTCCTGAATTTAGAACCAATAATAATAATAATAATAATAATAATACTGTTTTTAGAAAATTCGTGAAACTCGAATGACCTAGAATCCGAGGTAGCTCCCCAGCATGTACCGTGTCGTATCTTCGCTGAGCAGTAGCAGCGATTGGTAGCAGCGATTGGAAGCAGCGCGTGGCGGAAGGCCTTCGGACTGGTAGCGCCTCTGTCGGCCGTCGGAGGTAATCACAGAGCATTCGCTCTCGTCCAGCGCGCGCATGCGGATGGATGACTCCCGGGAGGAACCGCAGTGAAAACGAGGTTAGCAAGGCGCAAAAAACAAAGCGTACGGAAAAGTGAGAAGACTGTGACGGTTAACGGCCACACGCGTCGAACACTCCATTGTTAACATTGTTTTTTTCTTGTCGGTCGGGCAATTGGATAAACTCGAAAAATCGTCGGTGAAAAGGAAGATGAGAACAGACCAGCAATTTTTCCATTTTCAGTCGTTTATCTTCCAATATATGTGACGCTGTTGCAAATTTTTCTCCTTCAATATCAACAATCTCTTTTCATAGTAGAAAACTGGTGGTTTCATAGTAGAAAAAACATTTTTGGAAACTCACCTCCACAACCTACAGATATTGCTATAGCAATTACCAAATATACAAGTTTTGTGATGAACTCGCACTACTCTTGTAATTGTAAGTTTTGTGTCCTCACGACATTCAAGTTTGGTATTGCGTCTTATGTCAGCATTCAAGATAATGGTAGTGCAGTAGAGGGAAATGTTATCTATAGATTAAAATATGGGGGGGGGAGGGGGGAGGAAACATGAAGCAAATTCAAGTGATGTGTTGTATGCTGAAGCGACTCGATACCCTCCAAGAAGTTTTATAACATCTTGTTAACCGATATAAATTAGTGTTCTTATTTGTTTTAAAATTAATTAATTTATAGTTTTGATTTTCATTGTTTTTATTATCTGTCTTTGTGTTTATTTTAAACAATAATGTTATGAGTATTATTTCGTTTTCAAGGTTCTTTGGTTCCTAAATAATTTGATTTGCCAAATAATTCGTCCTCAATAAGTCGAGTCAATACTTCGAAAGTAATACCGGAATACTAGACTAAACTTTGAAGAGAAAACTTAACAGAACCATCGTAAGTTGCCAACTAATACAAATCACAAGGGTAACTACATGTTGGCTTTATTCACTTGCAAACTACAGATGCTCTTCACATTCTTAAATTATGTAAAAAAATATCTTAATATAAGTGTTGTACATGAAATTGACAGTTACGAACATATCACACTATTCAATCAAAAAGTTTCACACAAAGCTATCTGTTTCAAAATTTTGAAGAATTAATTAATTCATTAATTAAAAACAAATGGGGAATGGAAAATACTTTATACATGATTCGTGTAACCACACTAATTTTAAAGCAACATTATCTTTCAAAGATTTTTTTTTAGATATCTTTCAGAGAACGTGTCATAACTCGGTCATAGTTTCAGCACAACATTGGTCAGGGTCATAACCAATGTAATTCATTTTACATACATGCTCCTTCTTCCTCTTAAAATATTGCTAAGTACATTCACAGTTTGCTTATAAATTATATTGAAGGAAGTCGGTTTCTGGTTTTTCTATTCAGTTCGTACACGCAAGAAATTGCCAAAGTCACGTTTTTTAAGTTTTATATGGACTGATTATAAAACTTCAGGGTTTTATTCAAACAATAGCAATAACTTTTTTTTCTGGGAGAAAGTAAACCGGTACGCACTCGGACTTTTCAAATATAGAACACAGAATTCTATAACTACCGGGTAACAGCAGTAAATTAATTAAAACTGGAAACACACAGAATAGGATGATATGTAAGCCAATATATACACCAAAATAATGCTTCACCTAATTCACTCAAAGAGTGTTTCCAATGTTTAAGCGACGAACACTTCGGAATGAAATAGTATTCACGTGGAACCATATTGATATATTATATGATTCTGTGGATATCTATCTACGGGAATGAATCTAACTGTACTTCCTGACGCCAAAATACGATCGTCAAGCAGTGATTGTCAAGGGGTCACTCTGTTAAAAGGTAACAATAAATTTCCAACGAACGTTTTTTAATCCAACGTTCGCCAAAGTCCAATAAAAAACACTGAACAATTAACGTATAATTCCAAGTCCCTCAAATTAAAAATTCTCGTAAACACATAAAAGTGCACTGTGCGTTAATAAATATCTCTGTAGCAAACAGAATATCACAACCTTCCTTAACGGACCAGATCGTGTATGCTTATGTTTATTCACATTATGTTTAATCTCCTCCACAGTCGCTTTATCCACATCTTGAGTGGATCTGCAAACTCACGAAGTAGCTGCACATCTCTTTGATACTTTACGGTGCACTTCAAGGATATAACTGGAAGCGTGATCTGTCAGAATGACTTACGGCGGACCTTCCAATACGGCCCTGCCCTGCGTCGTAAAAATGTAAAATTCCCACGATTAAACATTATTACGAATTATTTTAAATTTAAATGTATCGATACGGATTTTAAATAATAAAGATCATATTTTTTACTTTATGATGCGTTAAAGATTCTATCTCTTGATAGAAAATGCAATCAATTGACACCAGTTAAATGTTGAAACGCAACATCTAAATCTAGAAATATCCGGTGTTATACTTTTTTCATCAAAAATGGTTAATGTTTAGAAATATTTTGAAAATTCCGTTAAGAACAACTAAGACAAAACTAATCATTTGGAGATATATTATCTTTGAATGTGAATAAAGTAAAATATAATCGAGGCACACCACACGTTTCTTATTCGTCTTGAAAACGCACTTCGGGGAGAATGCTACCCCTAGCATCCTTATGATAAACCAACAACAGATCATTTCACAATCTTGCTTTTAATTTCTTTCTTTTACATCAAACAACATTTCAATGTAATTAACACATTAATATTATTAGCAAGATCTATTTTTCTTTTAAGTATAATATTAACGGAGATATTGTTAAGTTTGTTTAATAGTAAATATACTTATACATGGAATCACTGGGTTACATATATGTACAGCGCACATTGTGGTTTGATAAAAAATAAAGTTGAAATAAAATTTCGTTATTCCAAAATTTTGGAGAAGTAAAGTGAGTTTCGAATTAGCGAAGACATTTGGAAAAACAATTGACAATACAAGTATTTGTGGAAAAAGACGAGAAAAAACCTGGCGATTTGCTTTGAAATTGCCGTCTATGTGATGAAGAAAGAATCCTATACAGTATTTCATTACAACCGCGAATAAACGTGCATCAGAGGACCGCAAATAAAGATACGAAAAATGCGGTGGATACGAAAAATATATGAGCAATACGATATTATGAAGGGGATGAGTGGATGAGAGAGAGAGAGAAACAAGGAGAAAAAGAGGAAAAATGGCTAAAGAGAAGAGAAATTATAAGACAAGCGAGTTGCATAATTATTCCGTTCGAAATACTGTGGGCAAAACAGAAAGGTTTTATTGAGATGAGTGTGTATTCGTGTGTATTGTATTGTTTGTGAAAATGTACCGATGTTTCATTGAATGTACATTAGTAAATAATATCGAGCGTTGTATTGATATCGCGCCGTTTCATCGTTCACAGCATCTAAAACTTGTCGACAGCAGTTGGAGTTCTCTTCCCTGTGCTTTATTCTCTCGATGAGCATGATTATCCTGTCATTGACGTGGAGAATGACTACGCGGATTTGGAGAGTTCAAAATGGAAAACGCACGGTATCTCGGAGCACGCTCTCATGGCTGGCGTCCACACGGTCTCTCACGCTGCGGTTCGAACATTGCGGGCAGAAAGAAGCAGATTTACATTCCATGAAACCATCTGCTTGACAACGCCCTTAATGTAAGTCATTCAAGTGTCAAAATATCTTTTTTACTTATATTTAAACTAGCTGATTACCCGGTGTTGCCCGGGATATTTCTTAGACAAATCATCTTTTACTCGAAAAAAAAACTGTCTATATTGTAAGATCAAAATACTTTTACTTCCGGACTTTTAGAATCGTATACAGCATCCTAAGTTTTCAAATTCATAATAATACAGATTTAATACAAAACTTGACGATATACAATACTTCTCGCGGTCGAATTTTCGATTCCGAGTTATGATGCGGCTGCATTAATTCATGTTTAATTTTGTAGATAAACATACACTGTCACGGACGTTTTCGTAGAACTCTTTGAGGCAAATTATATTGCCATTCATAGTTGTCAACCGTTCAGGTAGCGTAGGCAAATATAACTTTTTTCCGATTTAATCTACATTAATTGTCAAAAATCATTTCTATCTTTCATATCACACATTTAAAAAATAAAAGTTAGCCTACGTTCATTCTGGGCATCTAAATTATCTCATTGCTAAATTTCATCACGATAGGTTCAGTTCGTCAGTCGTCATCAGATAGCAAACAGACACTCACTTTCGCGTAACGCATTTATATATTAGTATGGATTATAAGTAAATAAATATAGACCTTTTTTAGCAGACAATTTTTGTATTCAGTGGAAAAACATCACTAAGTAAAAAATCAGAATACAAAACTTAGATTTTTTTAAATTCACAACGTTTCGGTGAAAATGTAGCACCATTATCAAGTGAAATACATATAAAGTTAGTTTTGACTTAGCGCGTTAGCTTTATTAATCGTAGTAACCCGTAACTACAATACAATTTGGAACAAGAAGGTTATTATACAAAATTAATATAACTGAATTCGCTCGACTCTGTTCGCCAGCAGCATGGTCTACAGTTAGCATTAACGTAGCATTGGTGGAATGCACATGGAAATATATTTCACAGGAGAAAGTTGAATTTCTTTCACAATACTCTTTTCATATGCCTTAAATTACTTTACATTCCTTAATTTATCCCCGTGAGTTCCTTTCACGAAGTTGCGGAGAAATTAAATATTTCCTGAACGTTTAATTGAATGGAAGTGCGGCAATGTGTGGCACCGAAGAGCAACATACTGAATGACGAAACGTTATCCCGTGGACGTGGCAAATTGAAAGTCATTATACGATGACGTGACAATGAGAAATAGTTAGGAATTCATTTGTTTACATTCTTCATTCTTACGGTAATTCTCCTTCCTGTTGTGGATGGTTGGATTTGGACAAGCATTCGTAGTCCATGCTACTTCAAAACTAGCTGAGAACTATGGAGTATGTCTCCCATTAACGTACGGCGTGTGAAGTTTTGTCAAGGAGCAGCTATGAGACACGACTTAACACTCATTCCGACTTTAATACAACGAAAGTTAAGTTAATCCTTCCATCTTAATGCTTAATAATGAAATTTTATTACTTCCAGTTTTATTTAGATTTGAAATATTTCGTTCCGAGTCGTCTTAAGACGAAATTATTGCCCTTCAATACTAATATTTGGTAGTAACTGTGATGATGGTGGTCAAATTAATGACCAGTACGTAACACAAATATATTAAAAAATAACAAAAAATAGAAATTACGATAACAGTAAATTCAGTAATAACTAAACGTCCGTTGAGTCATAATATATATGTTATCCATGTCCAGACATTCTTTCATTTAGTCATTACAAAGGTGAAAAACTATGATATCTGTACTCTTAGAGCGTCTGTGACCAACCACGCCCATTATTGATTATTCTGGCACCACGGAGCGGCGCTTCCCGCCAGAAGTCACGCTACGATCGATAAGATCAGTCGGGCGTCAAAACGTTCGGCTGCTGTCGATTGGCGCATCAATCGCGCTAGCAGCGCGAGTCTCACCAAGCGAGCCACATCATGTTTTCACATTCGTCTGCTAACGGTCAGAAGTCCGCACTCGACTTGAGGCAGCACTCGCTCTCAATAACAGTCTTGGAATCATCACTTTGCTCTCTACCAGTCGGACTGCACCACTCACCCGCTTCACCGGAGCACTCACTCGCCTCGCCAGCAGGCATACTCTCCGGCAGTTAGTCACTATACAAACTGGGCAGCGTAAGAGTCAGTCCGCAACCCATCTTACTTGCCAGCAATTGCTTTCACACTCATCACATCATCCAGGCGAGCCACACCATGTCGCTCACTCGCTCCGTAACATGTGAGCAATATCACTTGCTCTCACGCTCATCACATCCAGGCTAGCCACGCCACATGGCTCACTCGCCGCCTGTCATCACCGGTCGGTTTGCTTACACAGTATCATCAGGCGAGCCATTCGCCGCATAGCTACCACGCCAACCACGGATCATCTCATCACAGTGTATCTTCATTTCTTTTCCACTTTAATATTGCAAGTCATATTAAACTGTTTTGTTGGAAAATTCAAGGTCTAAAACACCACACCTTTTTCCCTTGATTTTTTCAAACATTTTGGTCCTTGGAACCCGAATTACCTTCCCTGGTGTATAGATAAAGTTTCACGAAAATTGTTTATACATTATGGTCCTTCGAGCCTGATATCAATGTGCAGCTATTTCTCTACGGGAAAATGTCTACACAACTCATTTTGCGCACTTTTGAACGTCCTCATATAATTACATTGGACACAGGTAGAGAAATGATTTCGCACCTCCGCGACTTATAGTAGAATACATTATTTACAAGTTCCTGTTCCCCACACTTTCTGAATTAAACGAAGTCAATTTCCGGTAACTCCATCATTGCCTCATCAAAAGTCTAAAGGTTAGTCTCGGGGAACCTGAAATTTGGCATCGTCAATTGTTTTGGGATACTTACAAAGGAAAAAAAATTAAAAATAGAAAAACTTTTTATAACTAAAATCAGTGAGAGTGGATTTAATGTAGAACTTCGACATAAAATTTTTAAAAAAATTGTTGGGATCGTAAATACTGCAATACACCGACGTACAAAAATATGAAATTCCACCAAAAACATTCCTGTAAAGAAAGCTGAATCTGAGTAAAAAACACGTCAACAGTAAATTGGCGGATTTAAAAGAAGAGTCGCCGGGTAAATATGAACTATGGCAGTAGACAGAAATGTTTCTGAACAAAATAAACATCACTACCCCTTATACTTAATACTTGATGTTTACTCTTTTCCATATTTTGTAAAGTCATTTTTCCTGCAAGTGCAAAAAAGTTATTGTAGATTTGGAAGAACGGCTTTCAATGCACCTTTATTTGTGCAAAGTGTTCCAAAGCTGTAGATTTGTTAATAAGACAGACACACTGGCTAACAATCTTCTCTATTTATGTGGATATAAAGTAAACAAATTATTAAATTAAGATTTATATATATATATATATATATATATATATATATATATATTCCAAACGAACGGTTGCCGCAACCACAGGCGGCAAACGACAAAAGAAATAGGATAAAAGCTTTTTGGCAGTTTGGAATAAAATTACTCATTCAAATAAACAATCTAAGTAAGAGCCGAAGAAACAGATTTTACCTTACGGAAAATAACATGTAGTTCGTAAGAAGGGAGCAACTGAATTCGCATGTCTTTAGAACGACGAGAAGGTCGCATCAGGAAGTGGCGAGGCATGCTCTAACCCAATAGGTTTATGGTTTTAAANACCAGTGTTTAGGGTGCGTAGCACCAGATGTTAAAAGGATGGATATTTTAAAGGGCGGGAAACGTAAACAAATATTACGTCTTTGAGGGCGATTGCCGCCTAGTGAAAATCGCCGCAAAGGTGACGGTTGCAAAAAGTTCGTTGAGAACCAGAAGCGTCGAAAACGCCGCTCATGGATTGGTCCGACGCGTCCAGAAACGAGTCAAATCTAGCCACTGACTAGAAATGTCGCGAAGCGGGGATTTCGATTCCATTGGGAGAATCAGTCACATGAATGTTCAAAAATTTAGATCCTGGGTGGAAATGGTGACGAAGTAGCAGAAGACCCATTTAAGCGACTGCAACATCAAAATAACTCTCAATCGACTGAATCTCGTCTCAATCATCTCAGCTCACATCTCACTTTTTTCGTTCGAGCTTAGAGACCATCTTACATTGTACTTCGAGAAACTTCTCACATTTTCGTTCGAGCTCATACTCACACAGCTCAGATTTTAGAAAGTTTTTTCGTTCGAGATGCAGCTCACATCTCAGAATATTGTCCGGTCGAGACTCACGTTCGGATCATAGAGCATTTTTGTTACGTGCTTTTAAATTATAAGCACTTTACTATTGTTCGCTAAGATGTTCCAACGCTAAAACATTAAGTTGTAACAACAACCTTGTTGAACATTCCGTTGAGTTGATCTCTTTATTCGGTCCGAATACGCCNTCCATTTTTCACATCGACTGAATCAGTTGTCAACTTGTAAGGTGGAGCGTAAAAGTTGGTTGCATCCTACTATAGATAATAGGCGCAGTGGCGAGAAGAATAGTGACTTATTAACAAATGATGAAAGTCCAAGCAGTGAACTATTGAACTTGATTATTTATTGAGAACTATGGGCAGTGATATGAAAGGGTTAATAAATCTTCCATGTAATATAATGTAATTTTCACTAAAGGTTTTTTTAATATTTTATTTTGATGATAGAAACTGTGTTAAATTCAGTGTACCATGTGTGTCTTTTTGGAGGATGTAAAAGGGTAGTATTTTGGGTTGTGTGTGAACATTAAAATAACCGAGTTAATTTGTTTATAACGCGTTTTCCTAGTAGGAACCCCAGTATGTGTCCTTCCTTTGATTAAAATATAGGCACGAACCCAGAGAAGATATGACTAGCCGGAGGTGAATGAGGGCGATCCATTACACCATTACTTTAACTCATGCTCATTTTTTGTTTTGCTTGCCCTTATAAATTTAACATTTCGTTTTGTTACTATATATATTTATATATATATATATATATATATATATATATAGTACCTTACCGACTAATATTTTTATTTTTCGTAAAGAACTCACTACGTTTCGACGTGGATTTACACCGTCGTCAGGTGATCAAGTAATAACGAATTATAACAATAAACACAACAACAGGAAAAAGGGACATGATATAAACAGAAATATACACAAAATATGTTTACAAAAAAGCAGAAAAATCATGTTATAATATTGTATTGTATACACCAGATCTATGCGTGCATTAGTGTTTATGCGTAAATTCAAACTGCCGTGTGTGTTATTTATAAATGTAATTTCTGATATACAACGTTTGTAATAATTAACTTCTTAGTCTAAAATTAATGTATTTTCTCAATGCATCAAGTGATCATTATTAATGCAATGTGGGGTAACTACACTTTGTTCTACCGATTACTGAAGATAATACAATCTCTTTTCAATATTCTTATTAGCAAATTCTATGGGATAGTAAATCGCGGAAAGTATGTTACGTACTATTTGTTATATTATAACATGTTTGGGTTTCTGCTTTTTTGTAAACATATTTGTGTTTATATTTCTGTTTATATCATGTTAATTTGTCCTGTTATGTTTATTGTTATAATTTGTTATTACTTGATCATCTGACGACGGCGTGAACCCACGTCGAAACGTAGTGAGTTCTTTACGAAAAATAAAAATATTATTCGTCCATAAAAGGGCGTAAGATTTTATCTGTTTATGATCTTATGATGGACGTTTACCATCTATTTCGTGCTTCTTCAGAACATAATGTTTTGACTCGTGGCTTGAGACATCGTCTAGTGTAAATATAAACTTTATTGCCAATAAAGCAGTTTCAAACGGCGTATGATCACGTGGGGGAAAATAAACTAAGTTACTCGCCGGAAACAAGCAAGGGACCATCCCATCAATTCCGATCAAGAACCCAAGCGAATTTAATACGTATAAATGTTTTTAATCAAATATGTACTGTTATCAATTCATTATTCCAAAATGAATCGGAGATATAATCAAGATTAATAACAATAAAACTATTAAATGACATTCCTGCCTATGGAAAATCCGACACTACCCGGAGAAAAATCTGGGCCACGATGGGGCTACAGAGATAAGGTATACAACCCTGCTAAGGTTGCGTACAGTTATAAATAAAAAGGATCAAAAACAACTCGCATTAAAAATGGAACTTAATCAGTGCTTAGAGTGCTATGACAAAGGCGCGACAAAGAATAAAAGAAATTAACATCACTTACATCATCCGAAATGATATAAAATACAATATTTATTGGTAAATTGAATCTCTCATTACGTGCAGCAAATTGTAACAAGAAACACAGAAAGAGATCAATTGAACGTAAATATAAACTCTCAAAACAAATGTTAATTGTCCATCAATAGGTCGTTAAGTCTTTTTTATTGGTTAATCTCGGTTATATAATGGTCGTTAATAGTAAATCCAATTGGTTCCGATTCGGATCCCCGAATAAATTTTACAGTCACTTCGGATCTCAATAGACTCATTACTTCTGTTTTCATGAATACAAGCATTACTTTCTTTCGGGGGATGCTGGTTCTCGCATTTAGGGCAAATAAAACACATATTTTTTTAAATTATGCCGACGTTTCAACCTTTAATTTTGATCATCATCAGGGTTAAATTAAGAACTTGAAAAGCATATCAAACAATGTCCACCCATTCCAGAATCCAAAATCGTACACATATTATAATCATATTTGGACCACAATATACTCCGAATTACACATCATGTTACACAGAACTCAGTGTAAGTGCAAGAAACAACATCCCTATTGATAAATATGGCCTATAACTTTCATATATTTACTTTCTTTCATTCTGAGAATTTCTTCTCTTGTGTACATTTACCATCGAAGTCCCAAACAGCCCTCGTAGAGCTATCAGGTCCAAAGCCATTCGTCACAGAACATTAAGGCGTGTCTCGCGATCTCTTGTACTGATCCTCCTAATCTCCTCAGATCCCGAAAGACACGCTTGCGAATAATACTCACAAATGTGTTTGCAAGAAATAAACAAACAAAAGAACTCTCCATAAAACCATCGAAGTGTTGCGAGTGAATCCCGTTATCTCGATTCAACTTTTGTCCACACGCGTGACATGAGAGAAAGTACCGCCGTAATTGCCTCCGCACGCAATTAAATCACCGACGTCCACTTTGTGCTGTGGTTTTCCTTTTTTTTAGGTGGTTCCCGGAATGGAAGGAGAAGAAGAAGACGAGGTGAGAAGTGGGAGGTAGCAACAGAGGGCGAGACGAAAAAACGCCTTCTCGCTTTCTTTCAAGCTCCAAAACCTGGGATCAAGATTTTTTTGAACCAAACTACTTCATAGTAGCAGTGGTGTTATGGCGAATTTAGCAGTGCCGGAACTCTTAATTTCCCATACTCCCTAACGAGAGGGGTTCCTGGGCCCCGGAAAATTTTTTAAATTGATGAACTAATTTGTACATTTAACCGCCTTCTGAAGTCGATTTACGGCATTAAAACTTCACCATTTCTGTAACCTAAAATATAATAAATTTATATTTAGACATGTATTTTTTTTTCTTACCTAATACTTTTATTTTGAGTTGTTAATATTCATTACAAGTTATATTTCATACGGCTAACGAAATTAAATTATAATCAGTCTGTATTTAAATAATATTGTAATCTTTAAAACGCGCATTTTGTTCTGGTATTAATAAGAAAACAGCGTACAATTTACACTATTTTGAAGAGCACATGCAAAAATCAAAGGGCTTTGAATAAAAACCTCACTCCTCTCACGCGTGGTCCAGGTCTCTTGTTGTATTCAATTTGAAATCTGTCTCTCAAATTTATTTTATGCGACGTTAAAAGAAAATGAACTTATAATTTTTTTTTTAATTTTTTACATAAACCAGAACCGAAGCGGTGTTCCGGCACCATGATACCAACACAAGTTTCAAAACAGAACATAGCAGAAGATATTCTCACGATAACATTCCTTAGTTTGTTTCTATTACATAAAATCGAGGAAGAAATCGACAACTAAAGCGTATTGTAGTTTGTCTCAGAAGAAAACAACAACATGGGCTATTAAAAATTAAATTAATATCAACTTTCAATACATGTCATTAATTGTTTGGGTCAAGATTTCGACGCTATTTGTCGTTAAGTGAAAATGAACCAAATTCAATTCATTAATATCGAGGCAAAGCGTGACAAAAATGACGTGTTTTGATAACAGATATCCCCACCCCCTGTTAAATGGAAATAAGGAGAATAAAAGTTTAGAATCAGGAAGACAGAACTGAATTTTTTATTACGGATGTTTTCTTGCGCCGTACACCATTTGAATGGTTTGGTAATGAAAATGCTGAAAAGAAATTTACGGTGTAATTCTAACAAAGAAAATATGTACGAAAATAGTGAAGATGCATCTATTTCTCCAGAGAGGTAGCATTGAGAATGGTATCTTGCATATGTCTGAATGTAAAATCGAAACTTTAAAATGGATGTATTATATGAAGTAAATGACTCGAACTTAATAATTCATTGTTTATTTTAATAACCAAGTGTTGCTCCGAAACTGTTACGAAGGCTTATTGAAACTTAAAGAAACTGAAGGTAAGGATTTAAAGCGTTGAAATCATAAAATCTCTAATTCATAAAGTCTTCCAGAATTATTTTACAACTCATTACTTATGTACACAAAATATCGGAGACCATTTTGAAAGTTGGACTGAGCATAAATATTTTTAAAATGCCTGACGATAACCTCGTCAACGGATCTGGCGACCATAAGTTAAAGCTCGTAAATCCTTTACACTTCGTCCGGCACCAACGCACTGTAACCACGCATTACTGAATTAAAGGTGCTGATATGGAATGATAATAAAGCACAATTAAAAATATGGAGCTCATCATTACTTAAATGGCGGTACAGTTCTTTATTAAATATTCAGTAAGTTAAACTTTCAAAGCAACAAAGGATTTCTACAGCAATATACGCCAATGCATAAAATTTATTTCTCGTATGAGCAACAAAAATACTCGGAAATTTAATACAATGGTGGTAAAATACACAGAAAAGGTGGATTGTTATTACTTACGTTATAAAATAACCCTTAATTTTTTGCTGCCTCTATTCCGGTCCCAGGTTCGAACCCCGGTCCCGTCTCCCATTTTCATTCGACGTAACATGATTAATCTGCCTCTATTTTGTATTGTTTAAGGGAACATCAAACATAAATATTACATGAAACTAAATTCATAGGAGAGATAATAAAAATATTTCGATGTTTCGTTCAGCCTATGTAATGTACGTCTGTAAAACTACGAACACAATAATTAAATAAGCGTTTCTAGAACATAGGATTGGTTTTATAAAATAATTTATTGGAAATGTGTAAGAAATTTGGTTCAATCACTCATGAGTTGCGCATTTTTTTGAACANATAAGAGACAGGTATACGTGAGTTAATATTCGCGAACTCCGTTATGATGATGTTCGACATTTGCAGTCTTCTGGATAGCTCTAATACAATCAGTCACTCGACAGTAATGGACCATAGCACGCCTGATGACGATTAGAGACGAAACAGTGTGTTTATGTGCGTGTTATGTGGTTTTTATGCAACAGCTTTCTCAAACGTGACGTGTGAATTTATCTTAATTTTCGTTCGAAATTAAATTGTCTGCTAAAAACTTATGTCGTATATTTATAATAGAACTACTTCGTAAAGGTAAATGCACCTTTGTAACTCATGTTCTCTCACTTGTGGAAACTCCTCCAGATACGAGGCTGTGAAGTGAACATATGGAACTTTAAGAGAAATCGACCCATACACATTAAGATGAGTATGTTTATGAAGGAGTAGCTTATTCTCTTGACGCGTTTTCTTAAAAAAATTACAAACATGATACGCGATTTTTTCTTGCAATCTCATGCATGCAGTGACAAAACGAGGCAGTAAAAATTTAGTGTAATGCAACCAGTTCCATTATACTAATGCATGATAGTAGTATAGATATATGACCGATATAATATTCTGATCTCAAAACCATGAGAAAACTACGACTTATTGTTTTAGATTAGGGTCAAATACCACCAATACTCAAAATACGTGTCTTGAAATGAATTTCCAATAAAACAGAAACTTGTGTAGGTTTTAGAAGCGATAAAAAAAACTCATGTAATCAGATAAAATTTGGAAAGGATTTATATACAATATCATTGTATTCAATTCATCTGATAAGCTAGAAAACTCATACTTCCGATGGTACTTGGAGTTTTCTCTCTCTTTTTTTTACGTTTATTGATGTAAAAAAGTAGAAATTTTTTATGTCAGATTATTAAAAAATAGTTAACGTTTTTTTCCTTGTGTACGAAAATTAACTATTCAAATAATGCGGAAAGTGAAAAAAACAATTAATTTCCTTGTTTTATTGCGGTAAATATGAATTAAATTCAAATATATTTCAGATATGAATCGTCTGAAGATGATTTTTAATTAGATTATATATATTTAAATCTTAAGATTGATGTTATTCAATCAGTTATGCCTTTCAACGTCTGGATGGCCATTTTCTATACTCTAACAACAGAAAATTATCACTGAATTAAAATCTGATTTTGTATTCTGCCTCATATCACATGAAATATAAATTTTCTGATACGATATTTTGTCCAGTAAAACCCATCAATTAACTTCGCAATTTAGTAAGATGTTTTTGATTTTTTTCAATAACAACAGTCACTTCAATAAGAATAGAAATATGTCTCTGATATTATTTATATTGAAAAGAAAAAAAATATTTTCTTAAAATATTCTACTCATTTCATTTTTTATCCTTAATTAATCTTTTTACTCTTCATCAAAAGAGATAATTTCATACAGAGTTTTATCACTTATGTAGTCTGTAAAATAATATGTTCCTTGGTATCTCGTTCGAAACTCGCTTATTACATAGTAGAACATGCTTCTGTCCTATCCATTTGCTTTCAAGAACAATAAAATCAGGCAGAAGAACCAAGGCAGGACCTCTCTCCAGGTACAGTATTTAAAANGGTACAGTATTAAAAAAAGGCATCCTCAAGGAAAATTCTTTTAGCATCATCATTGTTTTATATACGAATGATCCCAGTATCCCAAAAAAATTAAGAAAACATTTCAGGTTATCATCTCAAAGACAAACACACAATATCTCATGATCCATTTCGGTAAGTGAGTGACTTGAAATATTTTGTCAAATCGGATGCAGAACTTGAATCTCAGATTAAATCGAAGCTCATAATTAGCAAAGCAATAAATGTTTTTATCGCAATGACGTTGGTAAAATTGTCCACCATCAAAGTTTTGAAACACTTCATTTTCAAGTCGTAGAATTGTGATAGGAAAACTAACACTATCAAGTATTTAAAATCACTTATCTGAAATCAAATCAATACAAATACTGGTCACAGCCAATAATAAGTCAAGTAAAATTGAGCGTTTCAACTAGGAAAAGAACAAAAATTATAGAAATCACGGCGATATGGTTTTAAAAAATTGGAAGCGCACTTATATCCAAATTGAAAACCAGAGAAAGTGAAATACCAAAGCAGAAAATATTCCAAAAGTAATAAACTTGACTTATTAACGAAAACCCTGAAAAAAAAACTCTCTGGATCTACACACGTACATGAACTGCAAGAATCACCATTTCATGATGTTGCAAACATTCTCAGCAAGGCACTGTAGGATAATGCAGAAGACTCGAGCATTACCCATAATCATGTGTGTAGGACAATTTTAAACAACTTTTTCTCCGAATGAAATCCAAACATACAGAAGAAACTCTCCTAACCGGCTTTGGATCAACCGGTCCCCATATTATCCAACCCATCCCGTGGAATAGATTTTTTTCCTCTCTTTCAGCGTGTAATAGTGGGTAGCGTCTCAAACATTTATTTTAACTCTCAACTCCCGAGTACCTTACTCGTGGAGGAGCGGTCGAGAGCTCTCGGAGTTGAGAGTTAAAATATGTATCCGACGCGTAGGTACGCGAAAACCAGGCTTAAGACCTACCAGCATTGGAGCCGCCTATGGTCACTTATCCCCTGAAGGGGGATGTGACTCAGGTTAACCGGAACAGGCCGGGTGCGAGTCCCGGTCCGTCGCAATTTTCACCCGGCTTTCAAACATTGATTGTTTGACGGAACTTCGCTGGAAAGTTTTTGGAAAGTATAACGGTGTGATGCGACGTTATGTGTGTAACGCGCTTGTGTTGTGGCGAGCAGAACGGGGGTGGGGCAGAGAGTCCGCCACTTTGATTTTCCTCCTGCTACCGAATCTATTTTTTCTATGTATCAATATTTTCGTGTTCGTTTATGTAAGTATATGAATGTGTACATACGGTAAATGAGTTGCAATGTCGTCTTATTTACTTGAATATTCGTGGTAATCTGATGAAATTGTGGGCTCAATTTGAACGAAAATCGATTTTTCACGGTAACCTCGGATTAACCGGTCAAATAGGTAACCGGTCAAAGGATCTCGGTCTCTACCGGACCGGTTAACAGTACATGAAACCAAACCTCACATAAGCTCAATTGTTTCTTGAAACACGTACGGTAAGGCACAAGAGAAATTTATTTGAAAGCTCTGCTGAAGAAATTATCACACCCGTTACATACTGCATCATTATGAAGTGACATTTGTAACTGAGAAGGAGCTCAAGAGTCGTTCCAACATGCTGATTATAAACAAATGTGATTTATTCGAGTTCCGGGTACATCGGGAAGTATATTTGCAACGAAACAAAATGTTTGCTTATAGTAAAAGTCACCGTCCTTTACTTCGAGAAACTCATCTTAAGAGAAAAAAACATGAACGGAAATGCACTGTGTTCATTAGTTTATTTTGTATTATCGCAGTAAATTACTTTATTGTCCTCAAAGCAGTTTGTAATAGCTCTCTTGACCGTAAATTATTTATATATTTATTTATTGTCAGTCTAATTGGCTTGATGTTGGTATAGAACCTGTACTCAATGTAGCCAACACTTNAAATTATTAATTTATTTATTGTCACTATAACTGGTTTGGTGTTGGTGTAAAACCTGTACTCAATGTAGCCAACGCTCTTACTTCGCCATCGTCCATAAGAGTAATGATAAGGGTACCTCGCGTTCAGTTGGCAAGGTATTGGAAGTTTAATTCATACACAACCTCGGACAACAAACAATTCACTTGCTCTTGTGGCGCTGTTCTGTTCTTTCTGCGTCGACCGTGTGGAACGAATACTTATTAACTTGTATTTCTTTACAGCTAATAGTCGCTTTTGTGACTACTATTAATATTTGTTTGGATATTACTTAAATTCGTTGTGACCACGCTTTTCCTGAAATACCTTCTGTGACCACGCTTTCCTTGAAATTTTCGCGTGTTTCAAAGATTTGTTCGTAGAGGTTGACGACTTGTTTAAGGCAGCCATATTGAATAATTTCAGGTAAAGTATCGTGACTGAGTATACCCGCAGGAAACAAAAATTAATTGAGCATATTTTCCTCTAAATAACTAACATACTCAATTGTTTTTTATTTCTAATCAAGCGTACTTTCTAAAAAAATTAATATCCCACCAGAATATCTTATTACCTTAGGTAAAGGCTATGTGTGGCAAAAATTATGTATCGTCTGATAACGACTTCATTTTGTAAGCACGCAAGCGGATAGAAAAACATTTTTGTGTCACAAATAACTCTACACTGTTATACTTTTATGCACAGTTAGCTCCAATAGTAAACACATTAAATGCCCCGGCATATAAATTTTAATAGTTGAAACCACACAGATGCAGTTTTAATATTCCAAATAATTTATTTACAATCCACTCTTCCATTAGATACGTCTCTTTCACCCCAACCAGAAAATCAAATTTTCAAAATTCGTGTCATTATAACCACAATCCAAACCCTACCTTCCAGCTCTTTAGAAAAACGTCGTAGCATTAAAAGGAAAGATTTTTATATTACATCACTATTTCTTAATCTTCTTTTCTTAATCTTAGTCTTCATTTCTTAATCTTCTCTTCGTTAACACTCTCTTTGAAATCTGGAGATGCAAGATAAGACGGCAAAGTACTTCTGTAAAACTATAAAACGTAGCACAAAACTTTTGTTATAATTAAAATTAAAAATATATAATTTTTATACCCGGTAATTTTGAAATCTGTCCATTGATCTATCTTGTTGGAATCAAATTCATTTCTTTGTATCATGTACGTGTATTTTGACTGTGAATTAATATGAATAATCAAATATCCTTATCAAATTTTAAAATGAAACGTTTTACAGAAAATCGTATTCGAGATCTCGATGAAACATGTTAAACGAGTAATAATTATTGTTATTCCTGAAACATTGTTGCTTTCAACGTAGATCGAAGTAGAAGGCAACTTATTTGAATTAACGCAAGTATAGATTTGATTTTCGATGCTTCATTAAATCAAAGTATCAGAATGACTGATCTAGAAGCTCGGATAGGAATCACGAGAACAATACTGAAAAAAAAGTTAACTTGGTTTACAATTAATCCTAAAAACGGTTAAAGACATTCCCGATGTGTTAGAACGCACAACATCATGGTGTAAAAAATGATTAGAAAATGTTCAGTCCATGGGAGAGGAATTGAGGGCCATGAAACCACAACTAAAGTTTTAGCCAGCAGTTGAGGAAACAAAATATTGAACTTGAATTCGAAAATACGTATTTTGTAACATTAAAAAAGTTCAAAAACTATTCTACTGGGAAGGGAGGTCATGTTTTTTCGATTTCTCATTCAAATATACTTATAATCAATGAATTTCACATAAATAGTAAGAACCGTTTAGGATAACAATTCTAGATACATACATATTGCTCGTTTTGTAGTATAATACCCTGCCCGGCTTTGTACGGGAGTTTGTATTGATGTAATGCGGTTTCCCTTCATTATGATTTGATGAAACAAAATTGGATGTCTACATTAATAAATCACGATGGTATTTTAATTACTTTACGATACTTAGTGAAAATTTGAAAACAACACATATTTCACTCAAAATCACGATTTGTAGGTATGAATTAAACACTTCTTTCTTATAATGAGATTCTTCAAAACATAAGCAACATCCCATCGAAACTTCAAGTTCTTATCTTTAGTATTTTTTTTTTCTCTACGTCGATGAGTGAATCAGATATCCAGGACAATTAACCAAATATTTTCACCCATTCCAAATTGAAATATCGAACTTGTCAGAAAAAAATTAATATCAATGCAATTCAAGGATGGTTTGTATTAATTTATCTACAAGCAAACATTATCAATGTTGGCGGTGCCGAGAACCCATGCCCCTATGTTTAAGCCCGAGAATGGCGTGTGGGCTGTGCACAATGTACACCGGCATTCTCCCGAAACAATGTTTCTTGTTACATCTTACATGGTACTTACGTTTTACGGCATATTTGTTATACGGCACGAAAAAAAAACCAGAATATTCGTTGAGGAATCACGGAACGTCAACGGTCAGGATAAGCAAAGTACAATACATATTTTAAAACAAATAACAAAATACATTTTTCCTCTTTAATTCTTTTTCATTCGTATAATAGAATAAGTGAATACATGTAATCTTTTAAATAGCGATTAACCACACCGCGAGGTGACAGATTGATGATATTTCCAATGAAAATGTGAGATAGGGTCGGAATTCGAATCCGGAACCTCCTGCTGTGCACGCAGGCACGCTATCCCTACCCCGTCTCCCATAGTCATGATGCATATAAGAATAGTCCACTATATATATATATATATATATATATATATATATATATATATATATATATATGCGAATAGTTTTTAATATAAAAATATACATTCCAATCCCACTCACCCGACATGGTGCTGGTGGCGGCGGCGGCCGAGCCGGCGAAGGCGGCGACGTATGTGGGTGTGAACGACTCCTGTGCGTAGACGCGTGCGCGATGCGTGTGAAGACGAAGTGCTTGCGAAGGCGGCGACGGCGTGCACCCTACTGCTGCAAGAAGAGACGCGACGCCTCGACTGCTACAAGGCGACGGCGGAGGCGGCGGCGTGTCCTACGTGGTGGAGGCGGCGGCAGCGGCGGCGGCGCCGTTGACTTAGCGGACCCTCGCGTTCGTTCGTTCGTCCGTCTGCTGCCAGCATGACGTTGCTCGAAGAGGGCGAGCGTCGTGGTGTTTATGGGGAGCCTTTCTCTTCCCATACACGGTGTGGAATGACATGCAGGTGGATGGAGGGAGGGGCCAGTATCACTCGCTAAGATTTCGAACACGGCTTTGACTAATGGACGTTTTATTGGCGTGGATTTCTAATTCTCATTCACTCGGAGATCTCAATCTCTTCACATATCTATGAGTTCGTACATCCCAATAAATCAGTCAAGGGGGGAGGCAGGTAGTTCGAAGGTTACGGTCCCTCTAAGTTGTAATCAAAGCACTTTATCTGAGTAAATTATTATTAATTTTTAGACACTATGTTCTATTTTGACACGTGAATTAAACAATTGAACAAATATTTTAAGAAAAAAATACAGTTAAATACCAATAAAATTTGGGATCTCTTCGAAATCCATTTCCGACTATGAACCCATCCATTGTCTTGATTCTCTAAAATGGAAACCCCCAGAGTCTACTCAGGGAAAAAATAACATGAATTGGACTTCGAATCCCCCCTCTCCAAGGCATAAATTGGGTCCCGGAGAGCGACATAAGTAAGCGCCGCCTATCTAAAATGTGTCCCCACTAGCTCGTTGTCAATAGTTACCTCGCATTGCTAAATTATAATAAGCATACCATATTAAAAAAACAGACTATAATAGTATCATTGAAAAGTTCAATGTAAATAAAGATACATTTTGAACTAACTACTGAGTAGAAGGTGAATAATACATAAGTAACTAATTTACCTGCATAATCATTACTTAATGTACTTAATTCATTGTTTTAAACAATAAAACTAAAACTTATAAGTGCATGATACTAAAAAATAATACGTAGTAAATTAAAAACAGTTAATGATATTAATTACGTGAACAGGATTAGAGTCCAACTCATGAAGTCTCTTCCAAACCCCTTCCAGAAGACGTTATTGGGGACCAATTCGGATGCGTCCTCTAAAACGTACATTCGAAATTAATATTAAGATTATTACATGTCGAATACATCATCCAATAAATAATAATTATTTTAATCATCGAATCCCGAAAAGGATAAAAAAATATTGAAATGACTGTCTTCTTGCTGTAGAGGATAATGCCATTATCTTTCTGCAGGATGTTAAATCGTATTTCAATTTAATCTTTAACCCCCAGATATATTTGGGAGAAAAACATCACGTCGGTTCAGAAAATAATCCACATTTTTATGACAACATTCAGTTACTCATTGAACGGCGAAGTGAGAGAACATTCATTTTCAGTGTGCATAGAAAAAGAAAATTTACTTTAAAACTTTGAAACACGCTGTAATAGAATGGTATCCATTCCATGTAAACGAGACGTCTAAGATTAGCATAGCAGTAAACAAGAATGATCCGTTTTATCAGCGCATTAATATTAATGTTTGATAGGATATGGAATAGTTTACGTAACTCACGCATACAAAGAGTATTGGAACTTGCATTTGTCTCTCAAGGCTTCACGTTGCACACTGGAACAAACAGATCACAGTGGGCTACTACATGAAGGCTATTCTAGACTTGCTGCGAAACATGTATTTACCAAATGTATTCCAATTAAATATTTGCTTTTTAAACGAATTTATATTAAATATGCTATACGTTCTCTGTTTGTATATTTTCAATACGAATAAAGTAGTTTCATTTTATTTCACAGTTTCACTCACAATTCCTTTCCGATACAAAACTTTGTTTTATCGTTAAACCAAGCAGAAACTAGAAACGATTTCAACGAAATACTATCAAGTCAAACATTCACAGAAAATGTTTCCCTATAAGTTGCAAAACGTTATTTGTAAAAATTTCAACTTCGCCTTTAGTTCCACTTCTTTTCCGCCATATAACACGCAACGTGACCACCGCTTTCAAGTATATTCGTTACATTTTTATCTGTGACAATGCTGTAGCGTTCGTCAAATCAATAAATTAATTTAAATGTTACATCGCTCACACTCTGATTGTCTATTTATCTATTTAATTCAATTCTCTGTGCAAATGTATGAAACACAATCAAGTTACGATACAACACTGATATATATCACACAATCATATGATGATTAAATTAAAATTCACATGTTCACTAAGGTTCTTGGACGAAAACCTTTCGAGATGAAGGCAATAGCCGCCTCCTCAGGTTCCTCATATTCCTTGGGACCTCTACTACACATATCTACAACATCAAGACAAAATGAGAAACACCAACTCTAACGAACCAGTACAAATTTTTAAGTAAAATTAAAATAAGCAAATATCAAACTTACCAAGTGTTAATATGTTTGTAACAAAATATTGTGATTATCACTCGTCAAATTTTAAAACATTGAAATTTGGGTAGATTTACAATAAAATTCAAAATCAGCCATATTTGTAAATGCCATCGTGCACCATGTTGTGTATCTTGTCATTCTGGCGAAGAAGTGTAAACTATTCTATGTTGTATGTATTGCGTTGTTGCCAACCTCGGAACAAGTTATTTGATGTGTTTTAACAAGTATAACTGAGCTATGAAATTCACTCGTAAATGTGGTATTTTCGATTTCGAAAAACCCGGGTCAGGATAGAATTATCTTTTCTATGAATATCAAATTATCTTCACTATGAAAATTTATTTAAGACAATATGTTTTGTAAAGCTTCGTTTCATTTTTCAGACCCTATTCACTGAATATTCTATCTCTCTCTCTCTTTACTGTCCTCACAGAAAGTAAATATTCCTTCCGAAAGACAGAGATGAATAAAGACGTTCTTGACGATTTCCTATGGCATACGTTTACACACACCGACTGACCTCTTTCCGAAATGGTGTAAACAATGAATATCGCTCTTGAACTGTGGAGGCTCAGATAACTTCATCTTCACTCACTACTTACGAACATATAAAAGCAGAAAATCTTTCATGAACAGAGATAAAATATTTAGATAATTGTAGGAATCATCCTACTTTATCTAAATATATAATTCCTACAATTATCTAAATATATTTTCTCCTTTATATCCTTTACGAGAACTATTTTTGTCAATTTCAATAGGGTGCTTTATTTACAAAAATTATTAATTATGTACAAATGTAAGGCGAGGTTTTTTTGCCTGTACGCCTTTCAAATGTCCCTCAAGTAGAGACGTGGACTGAGCATACACTGCCCTGGTATTCACTCTCATTGAATGGATAGTTGTAGTTTTAATTTTGCCAATCTTTGTTTTTGAACTTAAAATTATTGTTATTTTATTTACTTTTGATTTGTATCGTAATAGTATTTTTAGCATCATTTAGTGCTTCTTTAATACTATTTAATTTAGTTGTAAAGTACCTTTTAAGTATACTTCAACTATCGATTCATTGAGCACCGTTGGGATCCACGGGAAACCAACTGTCAGGACACGAATATATACAATTAACATAAACATATTTACAAAAGATACTTAAAGAAGAGAAAGAAATTATAAAGTAATATATACAAGTTTTGTCATGGAATGATAAATTGAAAGGCGTTTCTATGTTGCTCATTGTTTTATTGGTATAAAGCTTTTTCGGCTGCATAGCAGCCATCGTCGGTAACATACACTGAAAAATATAAATGTACATAAAATGACAATAATTAAAAATAACAATAATAAAAAATAAAAATAGAAACATAATANGTATATAATAATTGGGTGAAACAGTATCGAAAGAAGTGTATTTTTGGTTGTTGTTGAAATAAAGAAAGGAAAGAACAATGAAAAAAGAATAAAAGAAAAGAAAACAAATACAGAGTGAGTAAGCTGACAAAATTACGTACCTGAGTGTTGAGGAATATTTTTGGCGAATGCGCAGAGTACGCCGAACGGAGGTCATTATATGGTAAGTGAGGGGGTGTTGCGGGGTGGGCGGGGGGAAAAAGGGGCTGTCGGAGTTTTCCAGGAACTGGCGGTAGAAGACGGAAAGAATTTCCAAGGGTTTTAACTGTTGGGAATGGGGTGCAGTGTCCTGGAGAGTTGGGGGTGAGAGGGAAGTAATTTGAAGGTTAGTTATATGAGAGGGGAATGAAATTCAGGGATTTGTTCATTTAATAGGGAAATGTTGTT
>NNCF01131203.1:0-11917 GCA_002313205.1 Laupala kohalensis | reverse complement strand
GTGAGAGCATAGACTCCACTTCGGAGGAGATGGGGAGTGGGGTCCTTAGTGAATGATAAGGTTGTGTTAAGTGTTTGTGGAGAGAAGAAGGTAGTGTAAATGTTTAAATGTTTTAGTGAATTCGCGATTTTAAGTGAGAGTGGGCCTATGAAAGGGATTGCGTGTCTGGTTTGAATATTATTGTTTGGAGTAAGTGATGTGAGGTTCTTCGTGTGATATAATCTAACTTTCTTAGTGATTATATTATCAATGAGAAAGGTATTGTAGCCATTGTTTTCTGCTATAAGTTTTATAGTGTCTATTTCTTTTTTGATTTTTTCTGGTGAGAGTGGAATGGTGAACAGACGATGGACCATGGAGTGGAAGGCAGCGTGTTTGTGTGATGGAGGGTGTTGTGAAGAATTGTGTATGGTAGTGTCTGAAAATGTGTCTTTCCTGAATATGTCAAACTGGTGGCGGTTGTTTACTAGAGAAATAGAGAGGTCTAGGAAATTGAGTGTTCTATTGTCATTTTCAATTTCTGTGGTGAAGGTTATGTTAGGGTGAAGTGAATTGAGAAATTGAGTAAAAATGTCAAGTTGTCTGTGAGTTCCCGTCCAAAGAGTGATTACGTCATCTACGTAGCGGTACCAATAGATAATGTTGGGTAGAAGAAAATGTCCAGAGTCAACAATTTGTTTTTCAAGATTGTCCATAAATAAGTCTGCAAGTAATGGAGAGAGGGGGAAACCCATGGGTAGACCAGAGTTCTGTTGGTAGAATTTATTATCAAATTTAAAATAATTAACATCTAATCAAAGAGAAATGAGGTTGAAAAGTTATGTTTTTGCAAAGGGGGGGCAAGATGCGGAGTCTAGGGTGTCACGTAAAAGAGTTTTACAATCAGATGGAGGGATACTGGGAAAAAGATTTTTGACATCGAAAGAGATTAATTTAGCTTTAGGAGGAACAGGAATGTTTTTAATTTTGTTTGCCAGGTCCGTGCTATTCTTAACTGTGTGTGATGGACAGAAATTGGTGTGTTGGTGAAAGTGTTTGTTTAGTTGGTATGCTAGTCTGTGTGTGATTGTGTTGGTGTAGGAGACAATGGGTCTTATGGGTATGGAAGCCTTATGGATCTTTGGTAAACCATATAGCCGTGGAGGGGTTGCGTTAGAAGGAAGAATATTCAGTGTGTTAGGAAAAAGGCCTTGTGATTCTTAAATTTCGTGTTTTAATTGCCCAATAAATTTGTTGGTGGGGTCTTTGTTTAGGAGTGTGATGTCATTGGACTTAATGAAATCATACATCTTGTTCGAGTAATCATTGTGGTCCAAAATGACAGTAGTGTTGCCCTTGTCTGCTTTAGTGATGATTAAACCCTGATTTAGAGTTTTTTCTTTGAGATTGTTAGCAATGATCAGTTCAGAATGATTGTGTTGAGTGAAAGGTTTTTGTAAATGTTGTTGTATGGTGTTAGTGATAATTTGTTTTTGTAGATCAGATGATTTTAATTTAGTTAAAAAGTTATCAGTGTAAATACAAGCTTGTTTTATGGAAGAACTGTTGGGATTGCAGGGAAGGGAATACTTTAAACCTTTTTCTAATAAAGATATTTCATCGTGAGACAGTGAAGTTGTAGAAAGATTTTTTAGTCTTGGGTGAAAGTTTATGATAGGTAGGATGTTGCATTTAGTGGGTTGTGGGAGTACGGTGGTACGGAACTTTGTCAGCTTTCTCACCTGCCTTAGTTTTTGTTGACAGCTGAGTTTGAAGACCCGGTTGATGATCGTGTCTTGTACCACGTCCCATTCGGCAGCATGGAGAGATGCGGAAAGTTCTCCTTGGATCCAATACAATTCCGATCCTAGGCGATTTCTGGTTGAAAACCATCTATTTCTCTCTGCCCGAAGCCACGCGTGGCGGCCAGCTTCCAGCGCTTTCTTAGCAGATGATGTATTCTTGCTCTTCAGTGCAATAAATTTGGGACACAAGTTGTGTAAGATGCATTGGCTCAAAAATCAGATGTGTAGATTTGCTTTTGCGAACCATTTTGTTTGAAAGAATTTGTTAACCACAGTGGCCATTTCGACCATTAATATACTTGGTAATTGTGGACCTTTAGCAACATTATCAATGCATGATAAATTGAAAGGCGTTTCTATGTTGCTCATTGTTTTATTGGTATAAAGCTTTTTCGGCTGCATAGCAGCCATCGTCAGTAACATACACTGAAAAATATAAATGTACATAAAATGACAATAATAAAAAATAACAATAATCAAAAATAAAAATAGAAACATAATATGAAAGTATACAATAATTGGGTGAAACAGTATCGAAAGAAGTGTATTTTTGGTTGTTGTTGAAATAAAGAAAGGAAAGAACAATGAAAAATGAATAAAAGAAAACAAATACAGAGTGAGCAAACCGACAAAATTACGTACCTGAGTACATTAATGTGATAATTTTGTACTACATTAATGTGATAATTTTGAAATGCACCAACTTCAAAAGTTCGTTTTTGATCTGTCTTTGGGCATGTTAGTAACATGTGAATCCAATCTTCATTTTGTTCACCACAATTAATTACGAGAATTAAGGGTTCGTAATTATTTGATTATTAGGGATAGTGATTTGGATATTGGTTCGGGATTTGGTTTTTAACTTAGGTAGTGAGTGTTGTTCATCAGGCTCCCGTGCAGTCCTTTATGCTCTTTACAAACGAAAATGACTTCTGGCAGCTTAGGACACTACCCCGAATTCCGTCGGACCCTCCACCCCTAATGAGCACACCACTCGCCCGCTTCGGGGTTAAGCTCTTAGACAGCTACTGAACCCAAAATATTGACATTGTTCCTTTTTGTTTATAACGTTTAATTACCATTATAATGCAATATTTGTGTTCTATATAAAACTCCGAATAAAATGAGTCCAAATATAATACGATAAAATTAAAGGAATAAGCTCTAACATAAATGGGAGAACCTGACATAAACCTTTAATTTTGTCGTTATTATGTACTCTCTACATCCATTTTCTTTGTATTTGTATGCACATTGCAAAAATTACATTAAAATGGTGATAAAATGTTAAATAAAAAGGTAAAATTGTCAATTTTGGGAGTTTAGTAGTTGATTAAAAGCTTTAAGACTCCTTGAAGGATGGAGAGGCCGATCAATTTCGGGGAAGTGCTCTAATTTGTCTGCAGTCACTTCCCTTTGCAAATAGTACGAGCTACGTTACAAGCTTGGAATGCGTCTAATTTTAAGTTTTAATTGCAGCTGTCTTGTAACTTTGACACATTTCTTCCCCTTTAAATACGTAAATCAGAATTTGTTCACTTTATTATCGATAAGAACAAACAACCATTTAAGTATGGCTAGACTCAGAGGTGGGTCAATGCGGGAGGGGGTCTAAAGGGGCTATTGGACCTGAACTCTCAACAGATAAAGGCATTCCTTGCCACTTTAAACAATTAATAAATTTTGTTACTATTTAATATTGTTAATTGTTGATTATCTATTTTATTTAAAAGATAATATTTATAATATTTGTTGAAAAATTATGATTTTCAAACAATTGCTCCCCGGGTTAGCCCCCCCCCCCTCGACTACGGTCTAGATCCGCCACTGACTCGACTTTCCTTTTTATGAAAAGAATTCGCACCTCTATGTTTTTTAACCACATCTGGCAACAACACGTCTTCCAAGGAATTCAAGCAAAGTGATCGTGAAAAATGTAAATCTAAACTTGATAGTCTGCTAGAGAAGCATTGCATGCGGAAGTTCACAATTTCTTTCTCGTCTGGGATTTCTCAGCTGAAGACACGGCGTCATCCGCGAAGCAGTCTTTGTCGCCACGCCTGCGGGAGAGGTGGGTAGCATTTCCCAAAGGGGCATTTATGAGCCGTGGGAACGATGCGTGGGTGAGGAGAGTGAGGGCAGGGAAGATGATGGTGAGGAGGAGAGACGCGTCGCCATCCGATGACCGGCAGAGGCGCCTGTCTGCCTTCCAGAGTCCCGTTGGTGGTGTTTAGCTTCACGGCTGTTTTCACTGTTACAAGACGATCTTTTTTACGAGAAAAAACATGAAAATTGTCGCACATTGGTTCATAAATGAAAAAATAATTTTTGTTACAATGCGATATATTTTGTCTTACGTCAATGAAAGATATACAGAAATAAATGAAGGAACAACGAATATAATTTCGTTTATTTAAAACTAACTCAGTTATTCAGCCTTCTAATATATTACACAAAACCATCTATACTTTGAGATCAATATTAGGATTCAATTGTCGTTCATTTATTTAAAAAATCTGAATAAAGTAAATCGAAAAGTATATACTCATTTTTTTAAATTTCGGTCCTTTTATTTTTTTAAATATTTCCTAGATATATACTCTTTTTTGTAATTCCCGTTTTTTATTTTTATTTTTTTTATTTCCTTCCGGAAAGTAAATTAGTTTGTTGTCCTCCACGTGGTTATACGCATTTTGTACTGTTTTTTGACAATCAATTTATTTATTTATTACTTTATTTTTATAAATATTTTAACGCAAATTTTATACCTCTATTTATATCTTTACACTAAATTTAAAATGAAGAGAGAAATAGGTCAGAAAAAGAATGAAACGTGTTTTACTGTAGACACGAAGTACATTCGTTCATTGTACTCTCTGAACAGAACTATTACGAAGTTACATACTTATTTAAATTTTGTAGCATACAACACTGCGCAGAAGGAAAATTGCTTCTTGGCATAGGATTTGTATACTACATGGCTGAGTCATTCCGGGTTCAATTCCCGGTGGGGTCAGAAAAAAATAGCTTTTCACTTCAACGTCCCAGATCGTGACAATTGAAAAGCTCCTCCTTCTACTACTTCTAATATCACTATCTCTTACTATTACTAACTACTCCTTCAAACAGCAACACCTGAGCGAAGTAGCTAACCGGCCTACATACTAACAACAACCTACCACTCAACTACTACCTCCTATCATCCTGCGTAGATAAGCTTCAGTAGTACGCTCCATTTCCCATTTACAAATACTAGAAAAAAAAGGTGGGGATGTGACATCCAAAGGTTTGGAAACCTTTCCCTCTGAATCTCGTACCGAAACCTATTCTCTCAGTGCGGGTAACTAACTACATTTGGAAGCGAGATCCGTGGCGGCATTCGACGTGCATTCCCTTCGGAGGTCGACGTGCGCCAGGCAGGGGCGTCGGTGTGTGACACGGACGATGTCTGAATACGTTTGTCATGTGGAAAGGCGAAACGTAAAGTAAGTACGCAATGAGTAGCAGAAAGCAAGATGGAGGTCACACGTTTGACTCTGAGAGAAAAAACAACACGGATTCTGCGCATCCTTTTCTTCAGTGCTCTCATGCATTTAGTCTTCACTTATTAATTCCCAAAAGCTCATTTACCAATTGGGAATCCCCGATCATTGTCTTATTATTCAGACGGATCAAAGGTCTTCTGTGGTGTTGGCAAATTACAGGGACATTCGAAATCAAATCGAAGGGTCTCTGGATCTTATTATATTGGCTTCAAAAATTAAAAAATAATAATCCAATAATTACAAAATTATATGCAGAATAAAAATAAATATAGCTTTCTTAAGTTCTAAAATAGACATTGAATATGAAAAAAATTATTCGCAAATTCGTTCAAAGACCAGACCGGGACACTGTATCTCCTGGTGGATGTAGTGTAAGGGGTTCGGAAATCCAGGTGGATGGTGTAGTGGCAGCACACTAGAAGTCATACCAGATCCCAGTTTCGAGATCCGGTACGAAGACGATGCAACCTTACTTCCACGAGAAGGTACTCGGAAACAGTTTAAATACATTACGAGGTTACCAGAAATTTAAAATAAGTCGCTATCCCTCATACTGAAACTTGGATTATCCAGTAAAGATAATTTTTATTTTACTTAAAATTTGTCAAAGATACAATTTTATTCAATAATATCCCTCTAAAGCATGCCACAATAACATTCGTTTTCAGAGCTTTCAAAAGAGAAGAGAGTAGATTACATTTATGAATGATTTAGAGAAAAATGAACGATACCGAAGTTGGTGATATTTCCTTTTTTTTACGTAAAATTCAAACCGCCGAACCATACAAATTTAAAAGCTCATGTTTATAAATAAATTTATTGTCAAAAACGCAGTACAAACTGCATATGACCACGTGCAGGAAAATAAACTAATTTACTCTCCGGAAGCAAGCAAGGGACGCATTCCATCAATTCCGATCAAGGGTCCTAAGGCAAAGGTGGATTCAAAAATTTCAGCCAAAGTTCCTAGATAAGATAAAAAGTTAGCTGCGAGTTATAATACATATATAATGTCAATATGTTTGTAATTTAACGCAAATATGTTTGTAAATTTACATGTACAAGTTATTATCGAACTATAGATTATTCTGAGTATAGTGTTTAAAAATCATAAGAGTTGAAAAAACACTAAATTCACGATTTATTGTTACAATAAACACGCCCCTAGACAAAGCCTAGAGAACCTGTATAAGAAATCCGCCTCTACCCGAAGGAAAAACGGAGAAAAACCCGGGCCAGGATGGGGCTACAGAATTTATGTACACAACCGTGCCAAAGTTGAGTACACATAAAACTAAATTAATATGAGCCATACGGCAACACAATCATGCAAGAAAATAGTTTTTGAAATTGTTATAAGTTATTTAAAAAGTGCTACAGTAATGGCGTGATAAAGTACAAGACGGATTTAACTTTTATTAAAATCAATAAATTCTTTTACAGTGTAGAAGCACTGGTGCAGGAGGTAGTTTTTAACCGCGGATTTGAAGATATTAAATTTCATAATGTATTTTATATTCTTGGGCACGGAATTATATAGAACTATTCCCGAATGACAAGGTACTTTTTGGCAAAGATTGGTTGATACTCTAGGCCGATGAATATTATTACTATTGCGAGTATTGTGTTCGTGAACAAGACTGTTTCGTATAAAGCAAGGGTGGCACTTCAGTAATTCAGTCTTAACAAACAAGACCGTTTCATAAATATAAATGCAGGGAAGTGTTAAGATATTTAATTCCTTGAATAAAGTTTTACAAGAGTTTCGGAGGTAAGATTTACCAATTATCCGAACTATCCCCTTCTGAATTCTGAAATTTTGAATACTCTGAACGGAATTACAACACAAGGTAATGCCGTAACGTAAATGGGAGTAAACGTTTGCAAAATAAACGCAACGGGAAATACGTGGATTAACTACGTTAACTAAGATGCGTTCGGAATGCGTAACACAATTAGCTTAATTGGGCATTAAGATTGTCAACGAGACAATACCATTTGAGGTTGTCTTGAATATGGAGACCTGAGAATTTTGTGTTCGTAACAGTTTTTAATTGTGTTCTGTTTAAAGAAAGAGAAACCTGGGGTAAAGATTTTTTGATACTATTGTGAAATAACATAGACACTGTTTTGACAGTGTTTACAATGAGACGATTTGCATGGAACCAAGTCGAAAGGTTAGACAAAACGTTTTGAGCATTGGCGTGCTTACACAGTAAATTAGTGTCTTCAGCAAAAAAAACCATTTTCCAATCTAATGTGGATTATATGTCGTTCACATACAATAAAAAGAGTATAGGTCCGAGAATTGAACCTTGGGGTACTCCGCAAGAAAGTGGCTTTGTTTCTGAAAGATAACGCTGAAGTATTTTATTTTTAGTACAGGATATTTCGACCTGTGAGTATCTATCTTTCAAATAAGAAATTAGCCATTGATGTGGAAGTCCACGAATGCCTAAAGAATGCAATTTGGAAAGGAGAATTCCGTGATCGATGACATCGAGTGCTTGTGATTAGTCAAGAAAAACACCCTGAGGATTTTCTCCACGGTCAAGAGATGTGGTAAAATCGTTTAAGAAAGAAAATATGGCGCTTGTAGTGGAAAAGGGTTTCCGAAAACCGTGTTGATCGTCAGAGAGAATGTTATTTTTGATTAAAAAAATCTAGAAGACGCTCATAGAACAATTTGTTTAGGATTTTTGAGAAAGTGGGCAATAGAGATATTGGTCGGTAATTTCCAATATTAAGTTTGTTTCCTTTCTTGTGTAAAGGTTTCAATTTAGCTCTCTTAAATATGTTAGGAAACACCCCTTCCGATAAAGAATAATTTAAAATATTTATGAGTGGATTTAAAGAGCGTGGGACGAAAATTTAACTATAAACTCGGGTATATCATCTACGCCTGTTGAAAATTTGTTTTTTAATGAGCTGATGTTTCTCATGACGTCACTGGCGTTAGTTCCAGAAGTGAACATAGAATTGGGTACTTGGGTGGATAAAATTGGAGGACATTGATTTGGATATATTGAGTTCGCTTTTTTACCTACTTCTGAGTAGTAAGAATTAAACAAATTTGCAATGTCCTGAAGATTTGATACGATTTTGTCATCGTTTAGTAGAGAAATATTTTTTTCGCGATTTTCGGAAGTTGACGTAATTTTTAACAATATTCCACATGGCTTTCATCCGGTTGTTCGATTTTAGTATTTGCCTGTCGTTTTCCATAACTTTAGCTGCATAGACTACGTTTCGAAGAATAGTCTTATATTTACGAAAATAATCATGGAATTCGGGTGGTAGGTTACAGAGTTTTGAAAGATAATATAAACGGCGTTTGATTTTTGAAGAAATTCTTATCCCTTGGGTGATCCATCTATTGTATTTCTTTGTGTTAATTAACTTACGTGTAATGGGAAAGCTAGAGTTGTAATGTTTTAGGAATATTAAGATAAATACATTAAATTTGTCGTCGGTGTTTTGGCAATTGTAAACATATTTCCATGTTTCTTCACGCAAATAATTTATAAATATGGATTGATTTGTGTCATTTAACTCATTTGCATACTTGTAAAGGATTTTAAGTGGTTTTAGTTTATTATAATACTTGAGCAAGGTGATCGCTGTATCCGGCGAGAAACACTTCAGAGAAATACGAGATTCCATTGTTGGCGATAATATATTAACAACAGATTATGAAACTAACATATTAAAGAGGAAAAAATGTTTTCATTCGCTGCTTTGCTGGAGTAATCTTGTAAAAAATAATTATTATTTTTTCCATACATTCCGGTCGAAAATAATCTAGAGATTTCGGTATGGCGTCAGTGAATAGTCTTATGTGTTTGGTTATATTTTACTTTAATTGAAATATTTATTTCGACCTTGTACGTAGACAATTTTTATTGAATATCACCATGTTTCAATTAAATTATGATTGTAGAAGTGAACAATGGCAATATATTTTACTTGTTTGAATATAATTTTATTTCACTAATACAGCTAAAACAAATTGCTAAAGTACATGTTATCAATAAATATATTGGCATTGTCTCAATATCTTTAATGTGAAGATCATTCTTCGAAGGTAACTTACAGACTCTACAATGAATGATGTACAACTTGTATGAATGTTTTATAAGGATCCACATGGGGAGGGGAGACGTATGTGAGCAAACCATCTCTTTATCTTCATAGACAATCGAGAATAGTGGGAAAAAAGGTAATTAAGTTCCGAAAATTTCGGAGTGGAATTTTTCGTATTACGGCGTGTAAAACTCATTACTTTTAAAGAATATTTTAATTATACAAACCACATGTTCCTGGAATTAATACTTTATATCACCTTTTTTCATCACTCTAATTACCTGCGTTTTATTACCAACTTGTTGAGTTTAATACCGTTAGTAACATGCTTGATTGTCCCATAATTCAGCACACACTGTCTCCAAAACGTTGTTCTTCCTGGTGAGTGAAATTATTAACTATGGGACAGACTTTATTCATTTGAAGGTAATGTGTGTATGAAGTCAGTTACACCGGTTTGAGAACTAAGGTGCGATTCGTGTTTTGTTAGAGGAGAATGGATCTCTTGCTTCCTGCATGAACAACCCTAAGAAGAGACAATATGGATAAGGAAATTGCTTCTCTCTGTAGTTCCCTATTGAAAAATGAATGACCTTTTTGAGCTTAAAATATATTTCTAATGACTGCTATTTAAGATGATGAAAAATAAATAAAGCTACTTTAGTTCCGAAGAGAGTTTCAAAATAACTCTTCATTCCATTCTTGGTTTGTTATCATATTTGTGTGGTATTTTAAAATAATATAATAGATACAATTGTGTATTAACATTGTGTTTTAACATTGTACACACACGCTAATTCAATATTAGCTTCAAAAACAAATTTAATTGATCAAAAGAAAGCAAACTTGAAAATGCACACAATTCCATTTATATGTATTTCATTATTCCATGAGAATGTGACAAAACTATGTACTTTATTTATCCTTTCATAGTTAGCAAACCATTGATTTAAGTAAATATGTTCACATACAAAACAACAAAACAGGATTTGCTTGTCAACAAATACTATTTTGGGCCCTTCAGCGTCAAATTAACAGTTAACAGTTATTGCTGTTGGTGAACTCTAGTGACCTCATACCCAACGTGTTTACGAGAAGAATAACGTAGTTACCACTTCGCACTCGGTAGGACTTTGTGGTTTTCAAATGAGATCCACCAAACGTCTGGACATTACATCTCCCGTACTGTAACATACGTGACCAAGTAATAAAATGCATTAAGTAAATACATTAGGTTTTGGATTTTCGGCTATAATTATCGGTTCAGAGGTCTATGATCCTCAAACACATGCAACGTCATAGATTGAACAAAAATATCAAATTGTGATTCATTCTCCGACATTTTATCGTTAATTGCGGCTAGTATTGCTTTCCTGTTTTCTTTTTTTTTTGTTTTGTTTTTTCATTTTTTTTGTCTTAATTCTGTCCTTTAAGCCTCTAAATCAGGGGTCGGCAACCTATGACACGAGGGTCACAGAGTGACCCATATGATAATTTCAAGCGACCCACTTTATTTCCGAAAATAAAGTATAGTATATAAAAATAAATTATAAAACGTAAACATGAAACAAACATTTTGAGAATTTAAAAAATTGAAAACAGATACTAAGAACAACAGTTTAGTTCGATTTCCATGGATCTTATGCACATAAGTGTTTATGTATAGAAGATCCATGTCGAAAATATCTCTGACCCAAACGTCTCTTTAATACTCACATTTTGGTTGATTTTGACCCGCGACCAAAAAAGGTTGCCGACCCCTGCTCTAAATTAATTAAATATCAGTGAAAGTACTATTCCCGGCTACTATAACAGTATTCAATATATTTTGTATACTTTTAACTCGTCTAAAATCTAGTTTATTAAACTGCTTAAATTGAATTATTTCTGCTTATACTAAGACAGCTCCGATAATTAACTCCACCTATATTCAGGAGTCTGTGTACAAGTTACGTCGAGAGAGGGTCTTGCAAAAGAACAGATAGTTCTTTTTGAGGTTACTTTATCGTAACTTTTTGAATCAAGTCTCATTCATTTCGTTGATTCTTTCGGAGAAAGGACAATAAAAAGATTAAATGGCTACGGACGTGGAACACAATCCAATTGTATTAAGCAATTACTTACCCATGTCTGAGAGAACCATAAAACACGAGGGAAGCCCTGTTCCGTGTAGTTTTGCAAGATGGATACACCGAGAGAAAGAACTGGCTTACATCCCGTATCAAACCTACGACCTCTGACGCGAGACTAGACAGGCGAGTGTCACGTGGTACAAGCCAGGTAATTTAAGGCCGGACAACTTCCTATCACGTCGCACCGCTACACGTACAAGCACATCACTACACGTCCGTCCCGGTTTCAATTTCCCTCCAGTGTTCCTAATTGTTCTTAATAACAAGGAATGGTGTTTTATATGTACCCCATCCTGGCCCGGGTTTTTCTCTGTTTTTCCTTCTGGTAGAGGCGGATTTATCATACAGGTTCTCTAGGCTTTGTCTAGGGGCG
>NNCF01131199.1:0-27988 GCA_002313205.1 Laupala kohalensis | reverse complement strand
AAATCATTTTCAATAAGGTGAATTTAGAAAAAGGCAAAACGTCTATGATTATATGGAAATTATAACATAAAACAGATTACAGAAAAGAAATAAACTCATAGAAAATTAGAAAATACTGGTCATAAATTCAGTGTTTGGGTATTGGTAAAAATAAAAATCTATTGCAAGAATGGATTTAAAATAATAAGAATAAATAATTTTGGAAAATATCATAGTAACAATGCACTGGCGGATCTAGACTGTAATAAACGAGATGGGTGAATTTGGGACCAATTTTTGTTTAAAAATGATGGTCTTACAACACAAATTTTATAAATATTACCATAAGAGAAATGTGTTGAATAAAAATTTACAATTAAAAATCTGTTATTATTAATAACACTAACAATTAATTATTTAATTTATTAACATGGTATTATTGGTTTTATTAATATGATATCACTTCTTTTATTAATTCAGTATTATTAATTTTATTAATCTGATGACAATTTTACAAAGCATGCCATTGATCAATTTCAATTTTATCTGGTGAGAGTTCAGGTTCAGAGTAGGGAAAGACTATAGCCCCGTTAATCTTCCCCATAGATCGGTCACTAATAGTAGAATAAGATATTATGCTGTTTAATAACAGGCCAAATAGCAGGAAGAAAAAAGTGAAAAACATTTAACAAAGTAGGGCATAGTCTTATAGTTTGAAATACAAAAATCTAAGATTGTCCACGTATTTTGGAAGAGTGTCAAGATGGTTAATTTTTTGCAATAAGCCCTCAAAGTGCAAAATTACAATTTTTAATTTTATTTTTATATGTAGAGAATCATGTATTTATCCTAAGCACAATAAGTTAAACAAGGTATATGTAGGTCTTAATAAAATCTGAAAAATTAAATGTTGAAGTTTGAAATCCATGGATTAGATATTGCAAAAAGCTCAGAAAACTACTATAATGTTTTTTTGTTATATTTATTTCAGATATATTTTCTTCTACATTTGTATAATATTCCAAACTTGAAGCTGTTAAAACAAGAAATTTGAACAGTTGATTGCAGAGGAATGGGCTTAAACTGTTTAGTTTTAAAAAACACCCCTCTTTGACAATAAAAATAAGGATGATGTTATGATTATATCAATTGATCCTTTGCAAATTAAGAAAGGACCAACTGTATGGTCTTCTGAACAAATTCAATCTTCATTTAGGGCATAGTCGTTATTGGCATATTGCAACTAATGTTAACCAACAATGTCAGGATACATAATTAAATGTATCTTGGCAATTATTTAAAATGCAGCGCATATCGTTATATCATTGTTTCTTTTATTGCAACAACCACATTTATGTGCATAATAATAAAAAGATAGCAAGTAATAGGTACTGTGTAAGGCAGTCAAAATTTTTGAGATTTTTTGAAGAAAAAGTAGAAGGTTCCATTGTTGCCAAGAAGCTGGAAGAATCCTGATTCTTTTATCTATAGAAATGATAAAATTTTCTTTATTATAGTAAATCACAAGGCATACAAACTTTCAGAATTCAGAAGATGGTAGTTTTGATAATTTGTAAATCTCACCCCCAAAACTCTTCTAAATCTTTATTTAAAGAATTAAATATCTTAACACTTCTCTGCATTTATGTTTATGAAACAGTCGTGTTTGTTAAGATCAAATTGCTAAAGAAGAACCCTTGCTTTTTATGAAACCATCCCGTTCTCGAACACAGTACTTACAATATTAGTAATATTCATAGCCCTAGAGTGTCAACCACTCTTTGGCAAAAAGTACCATATTATTCGGAAACTGTTTAATATAATTCCCTGCCCAAGAATATAAAATATATTATGAAATTCAATTTCTTCAAATTCGTGGTTACATACTAACTCCTACACTGTAAAAGAATTTATTGATTTAAAAAAATGTGTAATCCGTCCTGTACTGTATTACGCCAATTCTGTAGTACTTTTTAAATACTCTAACCATTTCAAAAACTATTGTCTTGCAAGATTGAATTTTCTTTTGGCTTATATTCATTAAGATTTATGTGTACTTAACTTTGGCAAGGTTGTGTACATTGATTTTGTGGCCCTATCCTTAACAAGGTTTTTCTCCGTTTTTCGTTCGGAAAGGCGCCGATTTTTTATACAGGTTCTCTGGGCTTTGTCTATGGGCATGTTTATTGTAACAATAAATCGTGTATTTAGAGTTATTTCAAATCTAAATAGTTCGATAATAATTTGTTCAAGTAAATTTTTTGTTGAAATTTTTTAAACCACCTTTGCCTTAAGACCCTAGATCGGTATTGATGAGATGGTTTCTTGATTGCTTCCGGAGAGTAAATTAGTTTATTGTCCTCCACGTGGTCATACACAGTTTTTACAGCTTCTTTGACAATAAATTTATTATTATTGTTGTTGTTGTTGTTGTTGTAGAAATAGTATAAGATAATGCAACTGACTTGTAATAATTATTTATTGAAAATGGAGTTAGAGTAATACAGTTTCAAAGTTAAACTGCAACCACCACCTATATTTTACAGTATCATACAATTATAATACACTTATTTTCATTTAAATTAATTAGCTACTAATATGTTGTAATGAATAAAAATGGAAATTTTTTGTTGATTGAATTTCAGGTTGTTTTACTATCATTTGTGTGAAACTTGAATAACTTTGCTTAATTGTTTAATAACAAAAATAAATTCAATTCTGTAATTCATTAGACTCTAACGAATGACATAAAATTTTAGAAAAATTTCGTAGAAATATGACAAGCCAATGAAGTTGAGGTATGAGCATCCACTAAAGTGTTTCCAGGGTAGAGTGAGACATCCTGGCTTTCAAGCAGTTTACTCAATAAGAAATGAAAACTTTAGAGTAGACTAAGTAATACACCTGTGCTATCTAGTGTATCTAAGTATGCTAGCGTGTACCAACTACTGTAAAGTTTATTGATATTTTTGTTTAACAAGACTCATATTTTTATTCAGTGCAGCATTTGTTTACATATTTAATGTCATACCAGATTGTCTCGCGCCACAATATTTCATACATGTTGATATATGATTAATGTGACAAATAGTACAAATTAAAATATAACATTGTGTTTTAAATATATTAATATAATGTTTACTTTCAATACATCTTATTTGAAGCATAATTTTCATATTAATTTACAATACTTAATATCCTGGTTTAGTGGGGTGTAGGGAGCAACTTGCCCCACCCTATCACCCCTTCACAGTTAAGCCACTGTCATGGAGCTGAAAACACATCGTTATTTATTTATAACCAAAGAAATACATTTATTTTTGTAGTGATAAATTAGTAATTTTATTAGTAATAAAAAAAAATCATATTTATTTATAGTGAATGTGCTGGTAGCGAGAACCACCCTCATTTTTAATGACATCAGTAATAAATTAAAAAAATAAAAAATAAATATGAAATGAATGAGTACTTATTACTCTTGCATAATTCATTTAATTGTGCCTTAATGGCTGTGCCAAATACTGGAGCAACCTGGACAACGATCAGCTGATCTAGACAAGATGGCGGCGGATCAACGTTAAACAGAATTCAGTCGAGCGAGAAGAGTAGAATCGTAAACAGATTGTAATTGTGAGTAGGTAGCAAATGATCTTTTTCGATTCGTGTTACTTGTGATACGACGTACATTATATGACTTTATTTGTTTTACAATGCATAAAGAGTTTATCTATTGCAGATTGTTTTGAAAAATGCCATCCATCCGTTGGAATGAACACTCTGCCCATCTTACGGATTCTGTGTCTGAATTATATAGGAATTCAGACTTTACTGATTGTGTTTTGAGTGTGGAGGGAGGGTCTATACAAGTTCACAAGACCATTTTAGTTGCTTGCAGCCCATATTTCAAGGTAAACGTTGTTGATGAGTTCTTCGTATGCTTAATAACGTACATTTTGTTTGTTTGGTTATGTAAGTATCTGACCGATGACTTCTTCAAGATGTGCGTATTTTTAAGAAATGTTGATTTATTTAGGGCGATTAGAAATTGGAACATCTTTCATTGAGCTAACTGATAATAAGTATACCTCTAGGAAAATGTATTTAATGTACTATAAAAAGTTGTAGATGAGTGAAAGCATTCTGTGTTTATTCAAACTTTTACTCATGCGTCATAAATATAACATGTCCTACGTTGATGATCATCGATTAATATTACTTTTACCCTTTTGTGAGGTAAAGTATTATGGACTGATTAATGTTTAAAAAAAAACACATTGCTTATCCGAAAGAGAAATAACTGCCTGGGTCTGAAGTGTTTGTATATCTACTTTTAATCACGAAGAATTACACCTGTAAGAGTATAATAATAACCTCATGAAGAATGAAATTTGTGTGATGAAAATGAGTTCACATTGTAATAAACAATGTTTATAGTAATGAACGGTATCTTTACTGATACTTAGATCTTTGTGTTAAACTTGTTGGGTATTTCATTTGAAAAAAAAATTCTTTAAAATTGTTACAAATTAAATAATAACTAAATTTATTTAATTACCAAGCTAATGATATATTTCTTTCAGTGCATTGATGCATATGTTGGCCTTCATTATTTGTTATTATAGTGAGCAGCGTAAAACAGATTCAATTGTGTCAATTTATCGTGCATTGCTAGAAAAAACTATTTCTTTTAGAATGATACCATTCTCGCCATATGTTCAAATTTAGTACAAACTTTTTATAAGTATTCTCAAGCAAATTTTTTAAAATAAAAATTTTTAAATTTGTTTGTGATAGACATTAATTTTGAAATATTTCTTAAATTACTATAAAGTTTATAAATGAACAAGTCACATATATTTAAATTGAATAATCATATATTCCTTTTTTGTAAACAATTATTTGTTATCAGGATCTTAGTGTTTCAGTAGTTTAGCCAAGCAAATATTTGCCTGAAGATGGCAGCAATTTTCTGCTAAAATATTGTGATTCTAATTATAAAATGTCTTCAAAAAAGGTTGATGTAATAATTCAATTTAATTATGATTGTAGATGTAAATAATATCAAATCATATATAATATTGTAGAAATCAGTATAGATATCCACAAATTTCAACTCTCTTTGTCTAATTGTTGTAAGGATACTGTTGTTTTAGGTTTTCAAACGGTATCACTTGTCCTGATTTTAAATGACTCAATTATGCATAATATAAAGGTTAATTACTGTATAGCAAATTGTCACAAAAATCTAAATTTTTTATAAGCCAATAGGACTAGTATATACAAAAATATTTCTAATTCTGAAACATCAGAGGTTCCATTATGTCTTATTTCACATAGAATGATCCACTTGCTTCATCAGGAGTTTTCTTTTTTGTAGTTTTACACCAGAGTAGTAGTTTTACGTAATCTCTATTATTGAAACTAAATGTAATTAATGTGTTTATTAAAACAATGAAATAGTTATTAAATCAGAGAATTGTCTGATACGGAATACTTCAGAATTTAAAATCGTTTTGGTGAATAAAATCCTGTACCAAAAATTCTTTTAAAATATGTTTATTAACGATATGTTTTTTTGTGATAATAATTTACTACTTACTTTGTTTTCCATGTGAACAGAAGCTGCTGAAGAATCACAATGCAATCACAACCATTCCTATAAAAGATGTCAAATACAAGGACTTGAAACTCATTTTGGAATTTATCTATTATGGAGAAATAGATGTACATATCGGAGATGTGTCATCTTTAATAAAAACTGCTGAATTAATGGAGATATCCTCACTAAAACTTAGTGTTTCTCATTGTGTAAGTTTGTCTCAAAAGCTACTGATTTGTGATAATTTATAATGTCTTCCTTTCTTGTATGTCATTTCTTTCTTTAGTTTGGGAAGGACTTCTCCTGCAATGATACAAGAGCAAGGAGTCTGAATGACAAGTGCTCTGTGTCCTGTACAAATCTGATAAGAAATGATACAAAGAATTTGTTAGAGAAGCAAGTTTCCCATGATTCCACAGTCCTTTACATGAGAGAAGAGAGATTAAATTCTGAGTGTCAAAACATTCATTTGCAGTCTGTGAGTGATTCTACAACTAAATATTTGAATGATTTCCAAGATGTACTAGAGAAATTGAATAAAGATCAACCAAAAGGCAGCATTTCCAATATCTGTGATAATTTCAAGGAAATTACAAGACAAGATAAAGAAAATGTGAATGATGAACTAGTTCCTTTAACTTTTGTTGCTGTTCCTCCAGTTTTGGAGATTAATGAACTGATTGAGGGGCATGAAGATGATGTGAGGTGTTTTGATTTAGTTTTGAAGGATCCTCTTGGGGAATATTCTGGTATTTTAAATGTTGCAAACGAAAGAAATATTAAAGAGGAATGCACTTTCCAAAGTGAACTGCAAGTGAAGAGTGAACTCAAAGAAGAGAATGATGTTCCTGAATCAATGACGAAAGTTGTTCTCATAACTGACAAATTGACACATTCATGTCATGAGTTGACAAGTGCAGAAAGTAATCCATTTGTATCCTGTGATCAAGAGAGTGTTGTGGAGAGCAATCCAGGTGTTATTTTTAGTAATACATTGTGTTCTGAGGTTTGTGCTGCTGAAGAAACACATGACATGGAAATAAAATTTGAATCTATCTGTGAAATTTCTGGAGCTGATGTGAAAGAGGAAAAAGTATTTGAAACTGGCCAATGCTTAAATCATAGTATAGGTGATGATACAGGAACACCTCCATTGGAACCTGGAAGTAAGTTGTTAAAAAGAGGTGCTCAGCATGATTCGAAAATTGATTACCAACAAGATGTGAATAAACAAGAACATGTTGCAAGCACAAGTAAAATTAGCTCCCCATTTCACTTGGAAATTGGAAACGATACCCCAGGTGAGATCATTTCAATGCTTATTTATTATAGTAATTGGGATATCGATGTTTCAGTATGTTTTTAGGTTTTTATGTACTTAGAGGAAAGAATTACTTTTGATCCCTAAGGGTGGGTGTGGTAATAAACCTGGAACAAAATTTTATTTTTAACTGGTAGTTGTGCAGAGATAATGCCTTTCAACATACGAATTAAAACAGATTTTTAGTTTAGTTGAAAAAGGTCTTAAGATGGATTTGTTGAAAAGTGTCTTGAGATGAAGCAAGCAGGATAAGTCACATCTTGCCTTTATATTCAGTCAAAAACAGATCTACGTTTAATGAATAAATCTTGTCTTTATTTCATTCATTATATTAACTGTGAAGGTTGACATTGACAAAGTCCCAAGACTCAATCATTCCTTCCTTCTCTTCAGGCGTGAATAGTTGCTGTCATCACTACAGTACAAAACAAAACATAATAAAACTTATATTATCATCAAACAGAGCCCTAACACAAATAAAATTAAAGAACCGGAAATATAAAATATATACCTCAAATTTCTTAAACTTTTTTTATAAAATATTAGGTAAAAATGTCATGAATATGACTTGTTAGAAAATTGTTTATTTTTTCTTTCACTTGCCGTGATGATATTCCTGATATTATTATTCCAATTGTGAGAAGAGGTCAAACAGTGTGTTGTATTGAGAATCGAAATTAATCAGTATCTTAGTTCCCAAAGTAGAATATTGAAGGTATGTGATCTTACTTCTGATATTTCTAAGACAGATTTGAAGGTTTTTATAGATTAGACTGATGTGCTTTTGTTTGTAATTCTGTGAATACATCTAAAGAAATTTCTAAACATGTCTGGATAACCTTTGATGATTTGTACCCTTTGTGTATTAGATAATGAGGAATAAGATCACATAACAGTCATCATTTTTCTGACACATTTTATCTCATGATATATTTTTTTAAAATTACCTTACAATATTGCAGAACTCATATAAACCAATTAACCCATAAAAATCAATTTTGAGATAGTACAAAAGTACAAACTTTCTTGATTGGACATAAAATTTCAATAGAAGATGAGAAAGAATAAGGGGAAAATTGAAAGAAATATCTTTAATTTACAAAAAAAAATTTCTTTGGGCTCCTACAGTCATGCTATTTAAGACAACCATTTGGAAGAGAAAGTAGAATTTTTATGACTGCGAAACATACAACATTCAGCACCTAAAAAGAAACAGTAAATACATAATGTTGTTGGAAACACTAGAGAAGAACTAGGATGTAGTAGGATACTGAGTTATTTGAAAGAGTATTTAAGATGAGACGATAAAAAGCAATAACTTAGCATTGTGTAGATTTTGTGTTTATTGTTTCAGTTAAAATTCCCAACCACCTTTCTGGATTTTTTGGTTATTACTAAACAGCACTCAATGTAATTAATTTTTGATGTTCCAATCTCTTTCTTTACATTACGATAAAAATACAGAATTTATAGTTTCATTCAAGGGGTTTTAACTTTTGCAAACTTTTATATCTCTTGTACTGAAAGAAAGCAGTACACAAATGTAGGTAAATTTCTTTTGTAAATAGATGTATTTCTGGGTGAAATAAATTACCTGCTGCAATGTTAAGAGATCTTTCCCCAAAACTGTAATCTCCTTTTTAAAGCGGCTTCAGAATGTGAATTTGAATTTAAAATTGTTAAAGCGTGTGAAGCTCAGATAAGATGAGACTGTATCAGTTTAAATGAGATCAATTATTTTGAGAGAGATAATTGTTAACCGTACTCCAAAGTTTTTTTTGTAAATATGTGATTATGTATGTTTTGGGTGTATGTCTCTGTATTTTTCACTTTAATGTACATACTTGTTGTAATTTTTTTGTTTTGTATCTTATCTTGGTTAGTAATGTTACTTACTTACTATTTTATACATATTAAATGTGGTAATGTAATGTTCATCGCTGCCACCAATCTATACTCATAAGCTGTGTAATAATATATGTCTAATTAACTTCCCTCAATTCAGCTTTGTTTTGTCTTTTTGTTTATAAACAAAATTTTAATAGATATCAGTCAGAGAAGACATTCATCTATCTTTTCTGATCAACCTTCTGAAGTTTTTTTTATCTCAGTTGCTTTTAAGATAATAAAATCTATATTTCTGCAATTTGCAAAAAAAAAAATAATAATGAAAATTTAACTTTAGAAATTTCAGTTTTAAGGAAATTTGTATTACATTCCAATATTTTTTGCATATTGATTCGCCAATAGAAAGTTTGATGACTAACCTCTATGACTTATGTGACAATATTTTAAAACTAAGCATATTTCAAACATGTCGTGGTACAAAAACATGTATTTAGTGTTAAGTACCATTGACGGAGAAGGACCAAAGATCTGGATCTTGGAAGAATCAAAGTTCTGTAAAGTGAGAACAAACTAAGTATTTTGTGACTGATACTGCACTGCTTCATCAATGTCTGTTGATTGTTTGTCTAAATTGTCTCAATAAGTCTTTATAAGCTATTGTTACCTAGTAGGTGTAATAATAATGATAATAATAAAAGTAATAATTCAAAAAATTAAAAATAGTCAGGGAAAACAAAAATTCAAAAATATCAGACTCTTTGAAAAAAGGCAGAAATTCATAAGATCTGGAAACAAAATTAAGTAGTAATTATTCCCCTCATAATTTCAGCAACTGGAGTCATTTGCATCACAATAATTGGGCATTTTGCAAGATTGCCATGAACATGAAATGGNAACTGGAGTCATTTGCAACACAATAATTGGGCATTTTGCAAGATTGCCATTAACATGAAATGCTCTGTAAGTAATTCCGAAATCTGTTATTTAACAAACATGCCATCTAGCAAGGTATTTTCTTTTCTTGTCAAAGAGAAAATTTTACTGCCTGCGTGACATATAAACCTGCTCCAACTACCTTTTTGAACAGACAAAATGCAATTGCACAACAAAAATTATTAATAATAAAATAATGGATTGTCTGTAGTAATTTATAATAATGTATTAAATAAAAATGGTAGTAGCACAACTAACCAAGTATTTGTGAAATATTTCTTGTTTACAATATGTGTATCTGAAAATTTGGTAATAATTTGAATTAAGAAATGTGACTAAATATTTAGATACTCAGTTTGATCAGGAAGAAAATAAGGAAATGTCAAAAGCCATTGTGTGTACTGAGTTTGTATTATTAACTATACATCAGGAGTGTAGATACAAAGATTACGAAAAGAAATAAAGTTTTGATTACATAATACTAGTTTAACAATGAGAACATTTCCACGTATTTTTTACTGTGCTTTTTGACATAAAGCATTTATAAATACAGAGTAGGTTTTATTTTAATCGGCTACTTATAAACTGAACTCAGAAATTCTTAATGTAAGTAAGAACTCCCAACGTTTTTGTGAAATTCCCTTTTTTATCGTGTTATGTAACAAAAAAATTTCTTTTTCAAAAACAAATTTAATTTTAATATTTTGAATGCAGGAAAGAGTTAATCGAAACGCCAATATTTTTTCTCTTTTAGTCCGAAAACAAAAGTGGAGTAACACACATCAGGAGGTTGATGGGTAAAAGGTCCTTTAATTCGATGTATTCGAGTCTTACATCATCTGTCCCTGATTCGCTCTTTCTGTGAGAACTTTTACACGCACTGCAAAGACTAATTAATATTAACCGTGAGAGACCGTGATACTTTTTTTTGTTATTGAAGGATGACATCGTACCAGTGAGGCACTGGCGTCTCAAATGTCATTTAGTATTTGTTAGCGCTAGACAAGGAATAAGTTTTTAAACTTGTTTCGGATCACAGTATGACTTGCTAAGAGATGGAATTCGACAACATTTGGCCATTTTAAAAACTGAAAAGTGCCGTGTGAATAAACACAGAAAATTCTTCTAAGTGAGACACTAGCAGTTTTTCTTGTTAAAGGGGACATTGTTCTTTACTGATACCATACTCATCCTTTATATTTAAGCTGCTGCTGTCAGGACCACGAGAAGGAGCAACGTAATACTTAGAATGAAAGATATTGTAGTTCGTGGATCTTCGAAACAAATTGTTTTATCTATATTGACGAATATCCCCGGTGCCTGTGGAGTACGTTTCGGGCAATAGGGGTAAAGCAGCCGCATAATTAGTATACTTTTCATCTTCCTCTTGTGTTGAAATACATTTCTCGTCCTTCATAGTAAGATCTTCCTAATTTAAAATCATTCGTCTATATGTCCGTGATAATCATATTCCTTGAGTATTTCTTTTTTCCTCCAATCTATTTACACTATCGCATTCCTCCATCTTCCTCTGGAGTGTCCAATCCTCATCACCTTCGTCTTATCTTCTGATTTTCTTATTCTAAGATTAAAATCTTCGACCTTGACTTCCCTATTCCTGAGTGCTGTTTTCTGTTATCCTATCCGCCTATTTGTTTTAAAGATGACGGCTCCATCTCCAGCTAATTCATGTATTCCATTTTCTCCTTAAATTGTTCAAAAAGAGATTCCACTATATTCCTCCATGTGGTAAACTCCGTGGACAGGCAATTCTGATTTTAAGAATCATTCATGTTTGCTGAATCAAACGTCGGTTTAAAATCAATAAAAGGATCACATAGCAAATTTCTTTTGCTTAAATCTTGTGAATTTATTCTGTATAGAAGAACATATCAGTAAGTTTTATAAATAGTATTAAGATTTTGTATCTCTGAATATTTACTGATTTATTGTTGTATATCCGATTAAGTTGTTATTCAAAGTGTCAGTGTGAGAATTTGACAATTCGGTCCATAGGGTTTAAAATAGGACATGAAATTTTTTAGAATGTGTAAATGGCATGCGTTGTTACATGAAGTTCGTAGCGTGGATACGGGTGCTTTGTATTGCTGGTGTGACTCCAGATTATGATTCAAAGAAGAAGTATAATACATTGGAATTAATGTGAAAATTTAAAGAATTATGGAGGAAGTTGCTGAAGGATACTACTAGCGGTGGTAAAATGTAGGAACTTGTTGTGTAGGAGAGGTGATAAAAATGTGTAACATTTGAGAAACGAGAGAGATTAATGCAGCAAAATTTTAGGTGTATGTATTTTACGTTTGGTTGATGTTATTTTGTGCCGAAAACCTGCTTGGAGAAGATGTAGCTGTTTGAAAATAGTAAAACAAATTGATTAATATATAATATGAATGTAAGTCAATATATAAGTCGCAAACGTGATTCCTTTATTCTGTTTTAAATTACAAGCACATTTTTGGCAGCATATTTACGCTTATTTTATCCGGTGCGTGACATCTCATAGGCACAGACTCAGTAAGATGCAACCAGAGCACAATGGTGATTGTGTTGCCCGAGGTTAGACGAGAAGAACGTCATACATTTGTGCGTTTTTCTTTTTTGTTGTTGGCTAAATGACTTTTTATAGAAGAAGGGCATCGCGGAATACATACCATGTATGGTGACAAATGTTTCTCACGAAAAGCTGTAATTATTTACATCCTGAAGTTTAATAAGGGAAGGCAAAGCCTCAGAGACGGGTAGCGTCCTGCGGAGGTGTCAACTGCAATCACAGTGCAGCATGTAGAACAAATCGTTAAGACAATCTCGTGACGATCGATGACGTAGGTTGTAACATGCATCATCGAACATGTGCAGTTGCACTTTCTTAAAGTTTGTGCACTATGGATGCCCCTCCATATGTCTTAAGAACACAAGAAGAACACAAATGGTCTGTTCTTGCAGCGTCTTACTCGGTTCATCGAGGCAGGAGAGGACTTCATGACACTAATTATTATGGGGGACGGGTCTTGACTTGCTGTGAGACGGGGAATGTCGCGTCCTACTGCACCACTCTGCGGGAATTACGAGAGCTCATACGCTTCAAGCGACCTGTTTTCCTGACCAAAGAAGTGATTCTTCTGAATGTCAATGTCTGCCCTCACAAGGATGGACCAACGCAGGAGCTGATAACGTAATAAAAGAGGTTATTTGCTGGTTTTGACATCAATCAAAACAATTATTTGCGACTGACTTACAAGAACTTGTAAAGAGATGGGATAAATGTCTGAATGTACAGGGTGCTTTTGTCGACAAGTGAAATAAATATCTGGATGTTACTTTTTTTATTACCTCTATCCAGTTTTGCGACTTATCTATTGAATTACCTACGTATTTTATATTTCGGTCATATGCATAGGTACGATAGAGTAGTGGGCTACTATATTTTACGGTATGATATCCACTGTAAGAACCACGTGAAACCCGCCTGATGAAGTGTAAAGCTGATTTTATAATAGTACATTTTTTCATTTATCTTGTTTCATCTGTCTCCTAGTTTATATTGCATGGCAGTACTAGTATATAATACTTCTTATATCATTCTTAGCTCTTTTAATCTTTGCGCCGCATAACTTTGTCACTATGCGCGTTGCCCGTCCCCGCCAACGAAGAAGCGTGTGCGTTTCTACTATATTTCCGGTATGTTTCTCTTGTACTTCCTATTTTCAGATATATTTTGTAAATACTTTGTATTTTGCCTCCATCTCTCTTAATTTCCTACACACTGTTTTATTTAGAATATCTGCACTTAATACTCTCGTGAATAATATTCTGTCTGGGGCGTGTAAAGGACCATCTCGTAGCATGTTGTGATTTTCCTCCTTTCCTCCAAAATCTCATTCTCCTCCTTCCAGAAGCCCAAACCTTTTTAGTAAAACCCGAAATCTCCATGTCCTTGGAGATATTCATCATTACTTTAGGTGTCTCCAACTATTTCCGATTCTTTGTAGCGTATCTTACATCTGGTATGTACATGGATGTCTCCATTTTCTTTGTACTCTTTCTCCATATTGTCCTTGGCATGAGCGAAAATGCAGTGAACATTCTCCTTGAATCTTTTGCTAATTAGTATCTCTTCATTATTTATATTTATCTTCCCGTCTCGTTTCAGAAAGAAACGAAACTTAATTTTCTGTACATGAAGATCAATTGGCATTGAGGACTCAGTTCTATTACTACCAACTATTGACGACAAACAACCTACCCACAGATTGTAAACTGGGCTCTAATTAACTTTTTTTATTTTCTCCACCCATTCTACATTGCTATATGCTGTTATCTGTCGCAGTGGACACAAATAGTTTTTTTAAATTCTTGTTATATCACTTCGTAGATTTGAACTCGCAGCAGACAACAAAATCTCATTTATTCTTTTCTATATGTACTTCATATTTGCGTGAGAGTTCAATCGCTCATCTATTCAAACACCAAAATATATGTGACTTTGCACAAATTGTGTTTACAAATTTTGAATTTTTATCTATTTGGCCGAGTATACAGTACCACGTAATTTTTGTTTTTCTGAAGATGTTAAATCATACAGTACGGACACGTTAATACATTCGTCAAGGAATCTCTGTGTGTTACACTCTAACGCAGCACGTGAATCTGCATATATTAGCTCAGCCACGTCATACACATATGTAATGGTGTCTATTCCCTTGTTATTTAGTTCCCGAATACATTGTCATGTATGACATTCCCAGAAACTTGGGCCCACTTGCAGAACGCTGCAACAGTCCTATTGTTGCACACCTGTATATTCTTTGACCCCCAAATTCCAATATTCAGCCTTTTTACAAAATGTCTCTACCATATTCAAATGAAATTTTCGGAGTCCTTAACGCATTAACGTGTTGACATTTACCGTCCATTTCACAAGATCAAATGCTCTGTGGTTATCCATAAATGCGTGCGTTCTATATTTGGTTTCCGTACTTATTTGATGAAGTAGCCTTATCTTGGGATGATTTGTCGGTTTTCCAAGAATAAATTCATATTGTCTGTTCATTTCTCAATGAGATATTAAATATTACTTTATTTTATCGAACATTTTGCCGAAAGTCAGTATTTAAGTTTTCGGCCTATAATATAATTGTTTTGTCGGTTTTTTCTCGACCTTGAAAGAACAACAAAAAGAAAAGTAAGCATCCCGCAATTGGTCGTTATATATTCTAAATAAAGTATCTTATATATTCTCAATCATATGTTGTGATATTTCATTAGTTATGTGGTTATATCCCGATGCCTTCTTTTTCCCTATCTTTTTCACACTGCATTATTTCCTTATTTGTTTTTTCTCTTCATCATATGTCCAGCATGCGACATTATCATGTGGCCACTACCTATCCATTGGTGTCTGTAATTAGTGACTGCCATTTATGCTTCGCTGAATTTAACTCATGCTTAAAAGCACTTATTTGCGATGTCCACCACATGACTCCACGAGTATCCTGTTTCTTGTTTCGAATGTACCGAGCACATATGCGTAAAATTTCCAACTGCAGGGTTTCTACTTCTCTTAATTCTCAAAACCCTCTGTTGACAACCTCAGCATTCGTTCTCTTATTTGTATATGATCTTGTTGCATACGTCTCGAATCCACCCGTTGATCATTTTCGAACACACAATTTTCTCCATCTTTGCTTCGATGCTGCACTTTCAGCTCTTTACAACGATCACCACTGTGTATTCCATTACATAACGTCTATGACAGTACTTGCAAATCTTTGCACATGTTAATTTAAATGAAATCTATCACAGATTCTCCAAGTCCTTACAGAGTGGAGGCCGCCCATGCTAATTAATACTGGCAATATAGTATCATAATGAAACTATTCTTGCTCCTTACCACGTTTATTCGTTGTCTTATCCCCTAGTTTTCGCATTTGTGTTGAAGCATAACAGTATCTGCTTGTCACCTTTNTGACGCCTTTCTCTTTCATAATTTCTCTGATCATTTTAAAATCCTGCCTTATGTTATTCTCTGGCTTAATGGCTGTAATAATTTATTATAATATATTCATTTTACTTCAAATATATTAAGTCACCGGACAATGTCTTTCAAATACTTCTCTAGTACAAGGACCTCTTCTTGCCACTACAATGGTACTACATTGTTTTGCCATAATGTTCCTGTACCCAAGTGAGAGATGTTGCAATTTTCCCTGCGCATTATACAACTTTCGGAAGCGTATTATACTTTTGTGTTTCCACATATATTCACGTAACTAATGATGTTTTCGAGCGTTGTAAATACTTCTGTAACATTTTAATCATACTTGATATGTGCCACAATTCTCTGCGGAGAATTTTATTCTTGGCATTCCTTTCTCAAAATACTATGGTCACTTGCTTCTCCTGTACGGTGGTAATTCTCAGAACACGATTTCTCCCAATGCTTTGAACACACTTTATATTTGTCCCATTCTCCGGCAGTGACCACATGTACCTGTTGCATCTCGACACACGGTAGGAACTTGTCCGTAATTGAGGCATCAGAAACATCTTATTGACTTATGATCTTCCTCGACTCTACAACTCATTAATCTCATGTAGTCGCAACGTCGACATTGCAACATCTCTATTTGTGGATCATATTACTCAATAATCTAATTCTCAAGAGCGCGCATTGGCTGCCGTTCTATCACCTGCACAGTCCCTTTATACATCAAGTGAATCCGCCATCTTCTTACAAGTTTTTAGCTGCCTAATCCTCTAGTGTCTTTTGGCTAGTTATTCGTAGTTGTTATTTGTACTTACAGACACGCGAGCGCCGAGATCCCATCTCTTTATGTACAATTCCATCTAGTTTTGCCACTATCTCATTCAATATCCTCTTCTCTTCTTCTTTTGGTAATACAATTTCGAGATTGCTTTCTGCCGACTTGTCACATCAATGCTTACCGGGCTCCCTGCCTCCATCATGCCACTTAATTCCGCTTTTATGTTCTTCTTTATACCATCAATACTGTTTATAATTATTATTTCTTTTCGTATCTTCTCATTTCTCCCTTGTAGTACTGACTTATGCGATGCAATATTTTGTCCACTTGTCATACGGATCCCTATCTGCTCTATTCACTTTTGCAACATATATCCTACCCGCTCTAATACCTGATTTCTGCTCATCCTTCTTTATACACATCCTGCTCCTTACGTGGCTTGCGCATCTTACATTGCATCACATGCATCCGCTCATCTACGACACCAATTATCCTTTCTGGTACTCTTTCTCCGTTTCTTTGCACTTTCCACCATCACTCACCACCACCACCACCTTGTTTCGCAGTTTTATTATACCTTTACACATTGACTCATTATTCTCCATTGCCTCTACATCTATATTTCTGTTGTTGTTTTATCGGGAGCGAGTTTTCACTTCTGACATTTTACTGGCATGTTATTTGTTTTTCGCAGAAATTGTCGCCATTTGGAGAACCAGAGCCTTCCTTGCCATCCTTTACATTCTCTAGCTCTTTCACTAACGTTTTCTGCTTCTCCCCTCCCTGATGTGGGTCAATTAGTCTCAGGTTTTGTAGTTTCTTTTGTCCTCTCCAATTTTGAATTCTTTTCACGAGAGGACCTTTCGGTTAAGCCCCTTGTCATCCGCTAGTATTTTGATAATGATTTCTCTCACCAATTTTGCACAATGGTCTGAAATGCGCATGTCATATACTCGTGTTAATTTTTTTCGTTTTATCTATTCTCCTTTGTCCTTATCTTCTTTTGTCATGGATTTTTTATGTAGTCGTCTGCTTTTCTTTTCCATGTAAACGTGCTCCATCCGTTTCGTCCGTCTCGTTCACGAGTTATGTCCTTTTTAAAACAAAGATGTACGTTTCCTTTTCGCACGTGTACCTTTCTTCATTTGTACCTTTGAGTTTGGAGTTGGGTTTTCCCTAAGTGAGTTCCTTAGTGTTAGGCTCCTATAACTCTTATATTTGTCATTTTACTTTGCCCCAAATTGATTCCTGACAGCTGAATAATTTACTTAAATTTTTAATGTAAATGCCCGAAAATTTCGGAAATTAAATTTGTCCAAGACAGAGTTACTAAGGTACAGTACACAAGCATACTAAAGTTTGAAACGTACAAGTCTGTTGATGCAATGAGGCAAAAATACAAGGTATTTTAATCCATTAGTACTGAAGGATCTATACAAAGATATGACAAAGAAAAATTTTAAAAGTTGTTCCTTTAGTAAGAAAGTTATAATATCTTGTCTAAACTTTGTCGGATGGTAGTGAGTGGTAGTGAATTTCTTGTACAAAAGATTCTGTAATTCGTCCGCGCCTAGTGTTTTCCAATAGTACATTTTCCCTAAAACCTGACGAACAATGTAGATGGTAATAGATTCATTTATTTGAGATGTTTCGACAATTTTCGTATTCTTATTTAGTTTATGATTCGTAAGTGACTCGGATGGGCCATATTAATCCCCAAAACATTCTTTCTTGTGTTTTTATCGGTATCTTCGTGTTTCCTATTCTAATACATCTTTTTTTACTTTTTTCTTTAATTCGTGTTGAGCAAGATCGTTTTTTTCAGACGTTCTTACCCAGTAGCGTGTGAGACGCTTTTATAATGCCAAGAAGGTTTTGTCGTAATGTATCGAGGTGCTATTGTTCATTTGTGTTGTGAGGATAATGTATGGTGTATTGTCTGACTTGGTGATGTATTCGTTTTACCTTGTGTATCTTTTCCGACGAGTTTCTTTTTTTACGTTAATACAATTTAGTCTCCTTTGTGAAACTGTGTGAGTTGTCTAATATCAATTCTGATTAGTTTTTTACGATGTATTAGTCTCTGCTTTTTTCCATTCCTGGTCTGAAGCGAATTGTTACTCCGAGTTTTGACACCATTCCCTCTTGTGGCAGCAACTACCGCGCAGTGTATCGCGTTGTGCACATCTTTAAATGATGTTTACTCTTGAAGGTGCTCTGGCGGTACTACTTTATTGAGTACTTCAATACTCCTTGCCAACGCCCCTGCACAATTCTGTTTAGGAATTACAAAGAGGCTATTTGTGTCAATCTTCAAATTCTGCAAAGCAGTCTTCAGTGTTGCTCCTTTTTTGTTAGGTTTTTCTTCATGTGCTATGGCACTATTTTCTGTTCTATAGTGTCTCTATTTTCGAGGCTTCTATAACTAGAATTTCCAACTTCTTGTGTTATTCTTCTTTGAGATAGGTTTCTTATTTCCCGTTTAATGACCTCTGAAAGTGTACGAGCCAATACATTTTTCTTTAGAATCACCGGTCGTTGGTCTGGAATTTTCAGTTCACTATAATCAATTTCAGTGTGTTGCTGCAGAAAGGTTTGGTGGAATTTAATCCTGGTTGTCATTTGGTCAGTTTCCATTTTGGTGACTAAATAATACCCATGCATGATGAAAGCAATAAATTCCATCGCGTACTTTGTTCTTGCGCGTGGTCAGCCTGCAATAATGATTTTGAAATGCCAAGGGTGTTTCGTTTGAGAAGCATTCATTGCAGTTTCGGCAATAGATGCAGATGGTGAGTTGGTGCCTTTGTGGGGTAATCGTCGAAGTTGTTAACGTTTTTATCTAGGTTTGTGTAAATACCATTACTGGCAAGCTTAATAAGGTTAAGTGTATATAAGAGGAGAATCAGCGGCCCTTATTTTAGCAGGGGAAACTGAGCTCTCTTGCGAGTCAGTGTGGGCTAATACTTTTGTTGGAATTTTACTCTCGAGCGGCTGAGCAAATGACATAACATTAAACAGGGAAGAGGTGATATCCAGGATTGTGCGGTATATCAGCGACAGGTGGAAAGGTGCAGCGTGAGTAGACCCGAGTAGACTATTGGTAGTAGACGCAAAGGGCGCTTTACGAGGCTGTGGACGACCAGAGGACTATGGGTAGAGTTGCAGACACTTCTATCCTGGCCACTAGTGGATTAAGAGAGGATCGGAAGTACTCAGACCAATGCATTAAGAGAGGGTAGTCTACACCTACCTTCGAGTTCTACTGTGACTTTTGTTAACTTTGTATTGGATGTAATTCGTAATTGTGTTTTGTTTCAGCTATACATAGTTCAGCGTTCACGCAAACTAAACCTTGTGAGGAGAGAACCGAATCGATGGTGAGAACAGGAAGTAATTTGCACATTGGAAGTAAACTTTTCCAATGTCAAATTTGCAAAGTTTTATTCAGTAGAAGTAGTTATCTCAAGAGGCACATTGTAATACATTCCAGGGAGAAACCTTTTCAGTGTGAAATTTGTGAATCCCCATTTTCCCAAAAATGTAATCTCTTGAGTCACATGCAAACACATACTGATGTGAAACCATTTCAGTGTGAAATATGTGAAAAATCATTTAGTGAAAAAAAAGATCTTAAAAATCACATCCCAACACATACCGGGGAGAAACCTTTTCAATGTGAAATTTGCAAATCTTTGTTCAGTGAAAGCAGTAGTCTCAAGATGCACGTTTTAACTCATACTGGTGTGAAACCATTTCAATGTAAAATTTGTCAATCCTCCTTTAGGAAAAGCATTGATTTGAAAATACATTTGTTTACACATACTGATGTGAGAACATTCCAGTGTGAATTATGTAAAAAATCATTTAGGAAATCNTTTACGAAATCATCTCTGAAGACGCACATGCTAACACACACTGGGGTGAAACCATACCAGTGTGATATTTGTCAAAAATCATTTACGTGTTCATCAAATTTAAAGACACACATGGTAACACACACTGGGGTGAAACCATGCCGGTGTGAATTATGTAAAAAATCATTTACTTCTTCAGGATCTCTGAAGACGCACATGCTAACACACACTGGGGTGAAACCATACCAGTGTGATATTTGTCAAAAATCATTTAGAACATCATCCAATTTGAAGACGCACATGTTAACACATTCTGGGGTGAAATCATTTCAGTGTGATATTTGTCCAAAATCATTTACGTATTCATCTATTTTAAAGACTCACATGCTAACACACACTGGGGTGAAATCATTTCAGTGTGATATTTGTCAAAAATCATTTACAATATCATCCACTTTGAGGAAGCACATGTTAACACATTCTGGGGTGAAATCATTTCAGTGTGAATTATGTAAAAAATCATTTGCGAGATCATTCACTCTGAAGACGCACATGCTAACACACGCTGGGGTGAAACCATTTCAGTGTGATATTTGTCCAAAATCATTTACATCATCCCAATTGAAGAAGCACATGTTAACACATTCTGGGGTGAAACCATTTCAGTGTGATCTTTGTCAAAAATCATTTATGAATGCATACACTCTGAAGAAGCACATGCTAACACACACTGGGGTAAAACCATTTCAGTGTGATATTTGTCAAAAATCATTTATGAATGCATACACTCTGAAGAAGCACATGCTAACACACACTGGGGTAAAACCATTTCAGTGTGATATTTGTCGAAAATTATTTACATTTTCATCCCAATTAAAGACGCACATGTTATTACATTCTGGGGTAAAATCATTTCAGTGTGATATTTGTCAAAAATTATTTACGTATTCAACATCTCTGAAGAAGCACCTGCTAACACACACTGGGGTGAAATCATTTCAGTNCATTTACGTGTTCATCAAATTTAAAGACACACATGGTAACACACACTGGGGTGAAACCATGCCGGTGTGAATTATGTAAAAAATCATTTACTTCTTCAGCATCTCTGAATACGCACATGCTAATACACACTGGGGTGAAACCATACCGGTGTGATATTTGTCAAAAAACATATAGCACAAAATCCAATTTGAAGACGCACATGTTAACACATTCTGGGGAGAAATCATTTCAGTGTGATATTTGTCAAAAATCATTTACAATATCATCCACTTTGAGGAAGCACATGGTAACACATTCTGGGGTGAAATCATTTCAGTGTGAATTATGTAAAAAATCATTTGCGAGATCATCCACTCTGAAGACGCACATGCTAACACACACTGGGGTGAAACCATTTCAGTGTGATATTTGTCCAAAATCATTTACAACATCATCCCAATTGAAGGAGCACATGTTAACACATTCTGGGGTTAAATCATTTGTGTGAAATATGTCAAAAATCATTTAGGTTAAAAGATGATCTTAAACAGCACATCCAAAGACATAACAGAGAGAAAATCTTGCGCCATAAAATTTGAAAATCTTATTTAGTTAAGGTGAAAGTCACTAGTTGCTTTAGTGTTCTCTTACCGGGGAAAAACTGTTTCAATGTGAAACATGCTAATCATTTTTGGGAAAATATCATGTATGAAATAATTTGTGGACGCCCTTTCGTAAGATAGATTTGCATTTTGAAATTTGTATGTACTCTTGTGTTTGAAAAATGAATTTATGAAGCACATGCTATCGCACTGCAGAGATTTTGTTCCTTTGTTAAACACACAAATCTCATTTTACTCGACAGGTTAATTTTGTGATGCTCAAGCAAAAACAACCTGATACATCTATTAAAATTGGAAAAAAATATATTAATATAAATTAGGAGGTCAAAGCTATTGTCCAACAGTTACTTTGTTATTTATGATATAAAGAAAATTATACAATTTGAAAACTGATATTTTGTTTTGGATGTGGTAAGTCTTCTTTTACATGGGAAATGTTTTTCTCTATGTTTATTAAATGTGATGGGTCTCTGTGCACATTTCTCTTGTATTTTGAAGTATTATTTATGTAATGTGTGAAACATTCATTATTGAACAAATGTTTTTTATTACAATATGATATTCAATGCAGTAAAACAATTTTTTGAACCAATGGGAATGTTTCCTTTGTTTTCGACTCACTTGATGAAGATGTGTGTAGTTTTTCAGATAATTTTACCTTCGTATAAATAGCTTTTATTGTAGCAGCTATTTTAATTCAAAACATAGTGGAAGTGCAACTAAATTGAAATTTTCTTCTTTACTGTTCTTCTTATGGTGTCTTAAATTATAAAAGAAATAATTTACTCTTTTAAAGTAGATCAGACAGCATTTTCATTTCTTTTTATTTTAATGTTGATTGCAGAGTTTTAAATATTAAATTCAGTTAAATTTTGTTTCCTAATTAATTATTGCCTCTAAAGTGATTTACTTTAAAAATGTGCTATTTACTATTTTGTATATATAAATTTTTTGCTTTGTAATTTTTGTTTTTTTATCATATTGATATGCAGCCATGAGAAGTGTAACCGAAGTGAAAATTATCACACAGAACAATCTTTTGTGAAAAATGATCTCTGCTATGTTAAAAATAGTTCCACCATAGATAAAATAAAATTGAATGTAAAGAGACTGAGACTTATTTCTATGCTAAAAAATGAATTTTGTTTTGCTAATTCATTTTGGTTAATGGAGAGGCTTATTAGTAACAAGGAACAAAATATAAGAAACAAAGAATAAAATTGGATATCCTTTTCTTGTTCACATCATGATTGAAGCAGTAATGTAACATTGCATTGTTACAATTAGAGAAACATAAATTTATGAATAAGTGCCTTCCCTTTCACTGAATAGTAAGTTTTTAATTTTATCGTATGCCAAAATTTTATTGAAACACCTTGTCATAATTTCCATCCTCAAGTCTATGAAGTATAATTGAATTACGAGGTAAATGATGATAAATACTGAAAAGGACTTAGTCGTACTCATCAGTTATGAAACCTGTTTTCTTTTAATCTCACAAAACAATTTAGAAAGAACTACTGTTGATGAGGTTAAATAAAATGAATGCAACTTATGAAATATCTCGCTTATTTATATTTGCCTTATACATTCATCTTCACTGTAATATCCATGTCGTAAGCGACGGCGGATTCCCACGTTTAGAGGGGGGAAGAACCAGTATTGTCCGATTTTAAGTGGAGCTGGCAAAGGAATGGTTTTGGGAGATGCCCTTTTCTTAAAGAACTAGAGAAGGACAAAAAGGAGTAAATACAGCCTCATTCTCAGTATTAACAGGCATAGCTTTTGTTTACTCAACTCACCCAGAGTGTGACAAGCGTAGTCGTGGGTGTGCCTGGTGACGAGACTGCACTATTTCCGGAACGCATGGCGATTCTTGCGTAGCGGTGTCTTGGGTAACAGACCGGCAAGAGAATGAGGCTAGAAGAATGTTTCAGATACCGTAAAATCTAGTCTAACCGAGATGGGTGTTAAGAGAATTCTGCAGAGAACGTGGAGTCAATTCTGACCGAGGATAGGTTGGTGGGAGTTCGGTAGAGATCGTTTAGTCAATTCTAAACCGACAGGACGGAATGGAGTCACATTTTAAGAGTAGAGCTAAAAGTCAATGAAGAAGAGAACGAGCACCGGTGGCTCGCATATTTATATTGTGCGCCCGCGCACAGTCTGTAGTTCTGTCTGGCCCAGGTAAGCGCTTCTGATGCGCGGGACATTTGAACCCGCTTCACGACATTCAGAACAGAAATAAATAAATTTACTGTAATAAAACTAAAAAAAATTAAATATTGTTTCTTGAATATCCATGATTAGAAGAAAACACATTACATTGAGTCCAATTGAAATTGATTTAAATAATATAAGAGTGTTGCTATTTATATAATATAAAATTAGGAGAAATCTCTAACATTACCACATACTTTTTTTTACCAACTGTAGGGGTTGGTATAAATTGGTAGTCAGAAAATGGAACCGTCAAAACAATCCAGAAAATGAAACCGTCAAAACAAACGAGAATGAGAGACTTTTAGAAGAACGCGAGTTTATAAGTTCTTATTCTCAGTCAGTTGTGAGAACGAGAGATATTAATTTCTCAATACGATAGTATGTGATTCTATTGGGAAAATAGTTGCGAGAACAACTCGTTCTTATATTAAACTTTCTTTAGAGTAAAGACTATGAATTGTTAGAAAAGTCATATGCTTTCGAGTAATATGATATGAAGAAACCATTATTTCATCATTACTGAGGTTTAGTTGAATCGAGGCATCACTAGTATGAACGGTTTCCGATGAAGTCCGAACATCCTGGTACGAGGTCAACGCTTCAACATCAAGACGTAAAGGTATTATGAAGGATTATAGTACGAGAAGATACTGTAACTCGAGTCGAGGATGTTTGTAATGAATAAGTTATCTAATTTGCAAAGTGGTAATTATTGGTCAATGTAAGGGTTGTATTGCCAATATGGTATTTGTGTTTTTGTAATAAATTGTTGTTTGTTGTTCCTAAAGACTCTAGATCACTCTCATTAATTTATTTTAAGCCTGTAAGTGCAAAAGTAATCATTCAGGTTTATGGCGCTGAACTTTTTATTTATCACGAGTATAAGGACAATAGTAAATGCTTCACATCACAGCATTTATAACATTGAAATTCTCGTAGAAGCGTTGGTAGGAGCCAGGATTGTGAATGATCGACTTGCTGATCGTAAATTGAGCTAGTACGGAGGAGCGCACGAGTAAGGCAGGTCAGTTCGGGGCACATAATTTGGCGCACCAACGTATAGGTTCGATATCTTCAAGCCCTTGAGTATATAACCCATTTATTTCAATTTATTTGCTAAAGGCATATACTTTATTTATTTAAATTTATTGCTGAAGTGAGAGACAACTTTTGGAACAATATTATTTCTTTGTGTGTTAGTTGTAAGATTTTGGAAGGGATATTACTGTATACATTAGTTAATAATACAAAATGTCTTGGAATCTGCGGAGGAACGTTTCATGAAGTATAGGGATAGGCGCGATAGTACTGTGGGAGAGGAAACACATGAAAATGTTTCAAATTTATTTGAGACACTACAGATAAATAGTCCTCGAGTCGGTGAATCATTTAAGTTGGGGGAAACCAGTAGTGGAGCGCAGGCGGAAAGTCTAGAGTCAGAGAACAGGAACGTGCGAACGGATCCAGAGGCAGTAATTGTTAGAAGGGACGGTGGCCAGGAGACTCCGATAGAACAGAGTCCAAATCCTACAACGTCAAACGTTTTATTGCAGGATTTATTTAACTTAATGACTTCTCAAATGAACGGTGTTCAAGATAAATTAAGTAACACGAACACAGATATAAATTCAAAATTCAATAATATGAATACAAATCTAGAAAACAAGATAGGTAAAATGAAGCAGGATTTAAAGAACATGGAAAGTAGCATTAAAACCCATGTGGATAGGATGAACCAAAAATTAGAGCATACCAAAAAGGAAATAAAATCAGAGATTAAAAGGAAAATAGATCAAACCGTTGCAAATCAAAATGAAAAGCATGAGCAATTAAAGCAGGAAACTAATCGTAAATTAGTGAGTATACGACAGTCTATTGATAATGTGAACGAAAGTATAGTTGGGAAAAGCCAACTGGGAAAATCCCATGACGTCATGCGATCACCTTTCAAAAACATATATGCTGAAGCCGAGCCACTTGCGATTACCTTAAAAAATCGATATACTGAAGCGAAGCCAATGGAAAAAAGAACCAATGACATCGTGTAGTCAACTTCAATAAAAAACCATGGGCCGAAGCAAAAATATAGAGTTATGGCGCGGGAAGAAAACGAATTGTCGTATGCGAAAAGAAACGAAGGAAGTAATTATGTCCTATAGTAATAAATTAATTCCAAAAATAACAGATAATCAATGAATTCCAATAAATAATTCCAATAAACAGATCAATAAATATTGTCATATGGAAGGAAGAAATTCCAATAATAACACACAATCAGTGAATTCCAACAAGGTAAAAGATTAATACGTGTACTGTCTACCGAAAACTTGTTTCGAACGCCATTTTGTAAGTGTGTAGGGGAGTGGCGGCTTGTAAAGTTGGAGGAGGAGTTGAGATAACCAAGCGAAAGCTCATATCACCTCCTCATTTCCGGGCGTGGTCGCTCCCTCTAAGACGAGGCGTCACGCCCTTGATAAGACGACTACCACAATAGTCGCCAACTGTATACACAAACGCTGCCTGGCGGGCGGCGTGGGAAGTACGAGAGGTTTTGGAAACGCTATAGCTTTTGGAAATATGAAGTTTAGTGTATTAGAAGAATCACTTTTATAAAATAAAAAAGACCGTGTATATAATCACTTGGAAAGGGAATTTCTTCTTCTATCTCTCCCACCACTTCGTAAGAAATACACTGAAAAAAAAGGTGGAATAATGGAAGGTAAAATTGTTTTTATTACAATATTTACTATAGAATTCTTTTTATTTAAACATAAAAAGTAATTTAAACAAAATACCATTCATCAGTTTAGTGATACATTGTCGTAAACTGGTGGAAGATTTTCTGTAGGTTTTTGTTTGAGTGACCAGAGTGCTTGACGGATGACACGAACACGATCAATCCTTTTAAACAATGCCAAGAGACAACCAAGGGCTTGTACACACAATTCCGGTATGATCTTGCGATTGTTCTTAGACATATGTTCAAGAATATCAAACATTGTATAAATCTGTAGTAGTGCTAGCTGTGATATGTCCATGACGACTCACTAATGTACATATGCGGCAGTTTTATCCACGGGAAACAATTTTATCCTATTCACTCACTAACATGTATCATCAAAAGAAGAAACACGCAAGAGAGCGCGCGCGTGTATTGTTCAAACGAATATACGATATGTACGTTTGAGCGAATATATATATTATATATATAAAACATTGCTTTTTTTCATTCTCGTCGTGAAATAAATAATCTTTAGAATACTTCAAATGTATAGTATTTGATTAAATAAATGTTATTGGTAGAAAATAAATTAATTAAAAGATTAATATGATTATAATTGATGTATATATCTGTTTCCGTCAACGAAGCGAACACCATTTTGTACGCGTAGGAGGAGTGATTTAAAGGGAACCTCCAGAACGCTTCCTATCGGCCACTCCCGCTTCCGGGCGTTTGCTCTCGCTCTAACTACGCAGGCGACACACCCTTCGAGTGATAAGATGTCGTTCAAAATGGCCGCTGACCGACACACGCGCCCATTCTAGCGGGCGGCGATGAACGTACAACGTGTTTCCGAAAGAAAGATTACCCTTCTTTGCGACGTGAATGGGATTCATTTTGTAGTCTATAACAGCTATATCTTTTGAAATACGAATTCGATAATTCCGTGTATATACTGCTATGTATAGTGTTTGATTAAATAACATATTTTTGGTATTATAAATTAATTAAATGATTATATATATATATATATATGGAATACTTACCATAAGTATTCTCAATCGTTGTATCAATCGGCTTGCACGGAAGCATTTCCTGTATTGATGCGAACACG
>NNCF01131197.1:483080-507394 GCA_002313205.1 Laupala kohalensis | reverse complement strand
CTCCTCCTAGTGCCGAGGTCTAGTAATTGCGGAGCTCTACCCTCCGCGAACCCCTTGGGCACCTTCGGGGCCAGTTGTGGGATAAGTTTGACTTTTTGACTTTGGCTATTGCGAGAAGACGAGTGCGGGTCTTATTGTTCAGAGGGGCTCAGAACTTTGGACTTTATGATTAATGAAGAAGGCCCAATTAGCAAGAAAAAACTCCACTTAATTATATATTTTAAATACAATATCAATGTAATTGCATTTCAAGAAGCAAGAATTATTTTAAATTCAGTGTTTGTTTTATTTGTCAAAGGAGAGATTATCTTAATGTTTATTCAAGATGTTCAATTTTTTAAAAATTTATGTTTGTCGTTGAGAAGCCGAATTCGGCGGAAATACTGGTGTATTTCATGTTTTCATGGGTTACCAGTTGTGTGTTTCTTTTGGGGGATAGCATGAAGGTTTTTTGTTGTTGTATGTGATTCATGTTAATTAAATTTAATGGATTTCAATTTGTCAATAGCGTTTTCCTGTAGTGGAACCCTAGTATGGTCTTTCCCTTCATAAAAAAATGCGAACCCTAGAAATGTGGAACCCTGAGATTAATTAGCCGAGGCGCCTTAAAGATCAAAGTTATAAGTTCTAGACTTTTATTAAATTATGAACACGTAAAAGATTCGTTCTGCCACAATATAAAGTACTAAAGCATTGTAATGGAATAATAAATTAGTTTTAGTGTCAGGTCTTTTTTAAAATTTATTTATTGAATGTCACTTTTTAACATCTCAGGTCATCAGCGACCACAAGAAACATTACAGTTATTTGGGTAAATTAATTGTTACATTAAATGAGAAGAAATCACTGACAACAGAGAGTCAACTCTGTTATATCCAGCCAGTTAAAGAAATAATGATGCATTTTTCTTACACTATTTCGTTTACGATCTAATTTTTTTATGAAACTTCCACTCAGTTGTACTATCTGTGTATTATAAGCATACTTACAGATAAATGAGAACGTCAAAGCTAATTGATAACTTTCTGCTTAAAGAGATTTATCTTGTATAAGTCCAAATAACATTTCTTGTGAGCTAAATTGTTATTATTGTTGATATTGTTTTCTTAGGAAAGTGCTGAAATATTAAATACACCTCTACCTTAGAGATCTTGATCGGAATGAATGGTATGGTCGCTTGCTTGCCTTAGGAGAGTAAATTAGTTTATTGTTCTCCATGTGGTCACAGACAGTTTGTAACTGCTTTTCTGATAATACAAATTATTTATTTAATGAAAACTCAATTCTCATACGATTTTTATTTCATATCCTAAATGTACTGTTCAAAGTACGATTTCATGCTCTGTAATGATTATTTGTTTATCTACCCGCATAAAACATCTGAAATAGCCTATACATTTTATTACGTACTCTAAAAACTGTAAACAAACGAACAACAATCCATGCGCAGTACAGGGGTATAAAATCGCTGATAGTGATTTCTTTATCACAAAACAAATGAAATTAACAGCGCCCTAACCTCAGTAGTAAACAGATTTTTGAAAATCAACGCCATACATTTTTATATCACATAAAAATCAAGGGAAAATATCTGTTATCCGAAGTGGTCACCATGTGTTTGTTTGAATAGTTCCTCCTGTTCCCGTGTTAAATGTAAATATTTACAACAACATCCATAATGAACACTGACGATTTTCCGATGTTATATTTCAAAAGTACACAATGCGTATACGAGCTGCCACAGAGATGTGTTTGCAGTTCACTTAATGGATAATTGATTCCACGCTGACTGCTACTTCTTCCTTACGCGAAATATTGTTACAAAATGTTTATTCAATGTATTACGTCTATAAAAAAGAATACTGCTTGTTTATAACCATCGAAAGCACGATTCATCCAATGCCCTTCTTTAATTTTGCCTGACCTCCCGTTTCGTGGAAATCAGAACAGTATAATTGATTAATGACTTCATTTGGGGGACGAGAACTCCAAAAATGTAGGAACCAGAAAAGGATCATGAAAAATATAAAATTAACAACAAAAATGTAAAAACAGTAATAAAAATGAGAAAAATTGTCAGTACCGGAAATTTCCAAACATAAATGTAAAACGTTTTATCGAATATTATTTGAACTAGTAGATTTATAACTTCAAAAATAACCCTAGACATAATAATACTAGTAGATAAGTTCAAACAGTATTGAATTAAAAATTTGATATTGGACTGGTACAGCCAAATTTTACATGTTTTCTTTCTGTTTTTCGAAATTTAGGGGGTTTATATACGATACATTTTGTCACTTAGTATAACTAGTTGAACTCACTTCGTGTGTCCTAGGAGTTTGAATTGGTCTCTTGCCGACTGCTTCACATGATTTCACGTAGTTTAATTAACAGATACCACTACAGACACAGTTCCCTTGGCTTCCTCCTAACATTGACGACAACTACGCACAATAAACTATTATCTACTATCTGCAAAGTGCTTCCAAGAAAAACGTTAAAATTTCTATTCACAAGAGACGTTTAAACATTTGAAATATCTTAAATATTATATTGTCTGGACTTTTTCAGATGTGCTCATCAAGTTTGATAAATCTAAATCAAATGGTATATATTTGCATACCATATAAACTTTTAAACATCCACACAAAAAAGTTCATATTTTTTTGGTTATTCGTTAAAAATCTGTATTTGCTTGTTTCTTGTCAAGAAAAAATTTAAACATTCGCAAATCATTTGCATGTCGTAGAAATAATTACTCTCATATCAAGTTATTCTTGTAACATGTTTATCCTTTTAGTAAATAAGCTCTATAAGGATTTTTTTTCATTGAAAGTGAAAATATTAGGCATGTTAACGTAGATGACACAACCTTTTTAACCTATTCTAAACCTTAACTCTATATGCACTGAACGGATTTTTCTTAAACATCGTTTTGTTTACGAAAATAGCTAAAGACGTAAAGACATGCAATCAATCTTATGATAAAAAACATTTTCCTGGATAACCATATTTAATTCAGGCAATATCGCCATAATATTTCTCTTATTAGGAATAGTCGTCCCATCTAGTCCCTCTACTCAATTATAGCAAAGTGCTCCACTTCGTATCGACGAAATCATCGCTTTTTTAAAACGCACCGCCCACCGCCGCCGCGCCGCGTCGTCAAAGCAAAGCGACCGACCGTCTCAGTGGAAGGCGGGCAGGCAGGGAGGCAGGCACACCAGCCGAAGGATCTTCTAAGCTCAAAGGATCGACAAGACTCCCACAGAGATGGATTGAAATGAGAGATGGAGGAAAGAAAGTCAGCCATGCGACGGGAAAAAAACGAACGCGCACTCGTCTCGTCAAATAGGAAATTGCTCATTGTTCGATGCTTATTGGTTCAGCAGTGATCCAATGATTGCTATGGTATTATTCACGATTCATTTATCTCTTCTGAGTTGAATATCGTAATACGTGTAGAATCTTACTAATTTTAATGACTTCGCAAAACTGAATACGTAAAATAGAAATTCAAATGTATGATTAGAACAACAGAAAAATTCTTGGAAAAATATTTTTCATTATGTTTAATGATATTTTATTAATTTATACCGTTATAATGGTTCAAATACACCACATAATCATTCATAAAATAGAAATTTAGAAGAAACTTAAAGGAAACGGCTGAAATAATGAAAATCGATGGGAAGTGAAAATTAAAAATAAACTTTGTGTTAAGTTGGATTATAATGAAAAAAAAACCTTTTAGAGGAAATAAGAAAGTAATAAAAGACAGAACTATAATTAGAGGAGAAAGAAATGTAAAAATATATTTTAATTGAAAGACATCCTAATGGAAAGAACAAATAAGGTAAGTAAATAAACACAATTAAGGTTTATTCTTTAAGAACCCTTGAAGCAAACCCACGAGAGAGACCGTGATGCGTGAAACGTCATCGCAAGGCGAGCGGAGTAAGCGACAGTCCCACCGCAGACAGCCCCTGCCTTCGTCTCTCCACCCGCAAACTCTCCGCATCCATCCGCGGCTGGAGATGAAGGCCGCTATTCACCCAGATATGGATTTTATCAGACGCGAATTCGGCTTTGATCTGCTCCTTTCCTCTCACCAACCCCGAGTCTCCTTCCTCTTACTCAATTTACCTCTTTATTTACTCCCATCCACCTCCGTCTCTTTCGTCTCCACGCCTCGCCTCCACATGGAAAGGAAAATTATTGATTATCGGAGTCCTTATTTGCCGAATGGAACGAGCGAGATGCGTCGTTCGGTCGGTCGGTCCGTCCGTCCGTCATACCACCCTCCCACGTCGTGAGCAGACGACGGGACGCAGCGGCGGGCGTTCGGCGAAATGTCGCTTCCCGTCCGCCTCTTCTTAAGTTGTCACGCGAAAATAACGTGGAGTTTAGGGGAATACAAGTTTTAATGGTTTACTTTTTTTTTTTCAAGGTACGTATTATTATTTTTTTTTATTATAGCGTTTAATTTGCTCTTCTCTAGTTTTAACGAGTAACATTATTTGTAATTTATTTGAACTTACAGTAGACCTCAATTCTTCATTTTTAACTGTACGTGTAATTGTATGCCAGCAATTTGGTTTATATACTTGAAATGTAGAATACTCATTTGTTTTGATAGTGACTTCTAAACTGAATGGATTGTTTATAGAAACACATAATGATATTGAGCACATCAGACAATGAACATATAATTGAAATCAATATACTTCTGGATACAATCACTTTGCCTCCATAAATATCAACATATGTATATTTCCAATGCAAACACGAAAATATTTTGCACGTAACTTACAAAATAATGACATCAATATATTTAATTTATGGTTTAAAGTTATGTTTTATATTTTAGTTAATAGTGAAACGCTTGAAACTGGAAAATGAGGTTTTAAAAAGGCCACTCGTAAAGAGCGTAGGCAAACGAGTTGGCACAGCGATCGTTATAGAGGCTATTATGCACTTACAGATTAATAATGTCTTAGGAGAATGTCTTCCGAGGGACGTTTTAAGAACACACAAGTACCACATTTCTGTTCCTAAAAAAATTGTAGTTTGTAGACACATGTGTGTAGTTTCGTATAAATTAATTTTCTTGCACCATTTATATGTGGTCTCAATCAAACAAAACTACAAGATCAGCGTTTATAGAGGGTGGATTTCTCATAAAAATGAGAAACATTCGTACTTATTGACAATTAAAAAGAACTTTAAGTCGATCAAAACACGGTCGGATTTGTTAATTTCCTGTTCATCATTACTACCTCTATTCTCTTAAAAATTACTTTTCTATTACTCTTTATTCTCAGAAACGTCCACTTGAAATATATTCAATGTATCTGAGTTATTAAATAAGCTGTAGTATTTGATCTGTTTGATTGGTTTTTTATAATAACGTAGAAGTAAGAAGCTTCGAGAAAACTGCGAAGAACTCTCGGAAACTCTTCCTCACTTCGTGATTTTCAAGCCATTATCGCTCTTCTCAAGCACTGATTAAGAAACATCGTCAATTTTTTTAGATGTCCGGACTTTTAATGAATAATTGTATCACTTATAAAACTCTCAGAAAACTTCCCAAAATTAATCGAAGTTTGCCCAGTCTTTGGGGCTGCATTCTCCTCAAATATAACTTCGCGAGTCAAGTTACCTCAGCCAAACCAATACATGAGATTTTCTTCTGCCATAACGAAGTTGGAGGCGACTAATTGCTTAATGATAATGAACGATCAGTCAAATAATACGCAGACGTAACAGACACTGTTATTTATTACTGTGACTATTCACCTCAACTTCATTAATTAATTAAGGAAAAAACCTAAGTCTGAAAAAAACAAAGTATATAACCTGCTTTTGCATGCTTAAGAATTTAGCGCTACTGAAGTCATAACAACGGATGTGACGACAGAGAAACCATTTCCCACTCTCACTTAAACTTTCTTGTACGAACCAATATGAAAAGTGCTCTTTTTTATATTTTATAATACTCTAGATTTATAAAGAAAATAATTTGGGCATCATCCGTTTTGAAGTTCCTTAATATACATTTAATATGAAAACTGCTTAACCCATACAGAAAATTTACCGACGATAAACAGTGACAATTAGGATTAATCCCATACGTGGTTGCTCGACATATATGCACTCATATATTGGAGAACAAGTAATTGTACTGCCACTCACACGGAAATAAAATGTCATGAATTTCTTACAGCTAATTGGAATTGGGAAATATCGCAACTCTTCTTGTAATTTACATATTAACAAAACAATAAAATTGTTTGGATTTTCTATTTTTAATATTGATAGTAATTTAAATATTCGTAACTCACACACATACCATACCCATAAAAAAAACAAGTATGATGAGAAGGATATGCATATATTTCTTCCTTAAAGTTCTGGCTGAAAATAGTGAACAAATCGGAAAAGTGAATGGGTGGTGTAGTGGTTAAAATCCCTGCGATCAAAGCTGGTGTCCCGGGTTCGATTTCCGACTCGTCACCATTTTTACCTAACTGAAATTTTTTCACATGAAAGGGTGATGCCGTATTACGTATTACTATTCAAAATGTTAACACCTACGAAGGTTTAATTTTTTGGGCCTCTAGTGCGCCGCAAACGAATCATCTACTCACCAAAAATTCATTTTTCAGATGAATCACTTCAACGTTCACTTAAAACTATTGTCGAGTTGAAATAAGTCGAATTGAATTATTCGAAAAAAATGAAAGTTTTGCATATCAATATGAGTGTTTTTTTTTTTTTTTTCAAATTTCAAACTGGATTTTCAACTGGCTGTTTCGCGAAACACTACTTTTATTTTTATTTGAATCTTATACGACATGCTCAGAACCTTATTGAGCTTTCTTTACTTATGTTGACCACAAAATATCATTCAATCATATTTTCGTATCATAGTTTTCGTATCTTTTGTATCATAGGGGTATTTATTGTCTTATTAATGTACTTATTCTCTAACAAACAACATCGTTGGTGGAGGCTTTCCTTTTATTATACTCGTACTTCTTACCACGCACGTAGCAGAGGGAAATGTGAAGCTCGGGGAACAGGGTTACTCCCGACAGTTTTTGAGGATTCAGGATACTGTAGTTGTGTAAAATATAATTAATTTAGAATTGAACAAACTTAAAATAGTTTATGGGCAAATAATTTTAAGTTTAAAATAAATATATTTTTGAAAATAATTCTTAGTCCCCTCCAAAAAAAATTCTGGCTACGGACCTTCTTCACGAAAAAAGTGTAACCAATGTCCACATGTATACAAGGAAAAATTTTATTACAGAACGTTTCTAAATTTTTTTCATAATGATTTTATTTAACTATCATTACTAGATCATATAGTACAAATATTTTGATATAAATAAAGTTAAATAATTCATAAAAACATAATTGTCAAATGAGAAAATATAAGTAATATATCCAATATGTAAATTCTCACCGTTTTGACGACGTGTTCTCAAGTATGAGATAACAGCAGATAAATTCTGGCAGCTTTCTATTACATATGTAGTAAAAAGATATTTATTAAAATAAAGTTTTATTTTCACGTGGTTTGACTATAGTTGTAAATTTAAAGAACGTCAAGTATTAAGTGTAATGTATAAAAAAACAGATGCAGGCATAAGAAATGACAAATATTGTCATTAATTTAATTCATAATATTATGTGCATGTCTTCTTAAAATACAACTTCAGGTCAGAATTTCTAGTTCAGTTTCAAATAGAAAAGAATAACTTAACGATAGAGGCACAGATAGAAGTCGTATTTAAAAATAAAAGTAAATCTAGGTAATACACTCAAAGTAATGTAGGCTACATATAGCTATATTTCAATTATTGTATAACGGCGAGGATTGATAAAATGTGTATTTTAATTATTATTGATTTGCTCAAACAACATTTTCTCAACTAACACATAATTCTACAGAAAAATCATGAATATTGTATCTTTCAAGGTCACTTACTAATTCAAAGTGAAATTTGAAAAGGTGATAAGGATTTGATGGTGGTGTAATAATACAAAGTATAAATTAATAGGCAAGAAGAAATTTCAAGCTGTGTTTTGGTGACTCAGAAAAATTATTTTTTGAAAATGTAATACCAATCGTCATCAATTTTACGTAAATAAAAAGTGGCATTGAAGTAGTCTGGTGTTAATTTGAAAAAGTTTTTCGTAAATTTTCAGTATTAAGTCTGTTGGAAACGAGTCAAAATATGCATTAAAATTATCGGCGCTGTCATCTGAGATATACAAAATAAATCTAATATCTTGATTACGTTTGTTCCCACAAACTCTTTTAACACATTAAATAATTGATACAATAGAATTACAATAGTTAACCAAATAATCTTAAGTTTTAGTTAATAATGGCGTTCAACTACGGTGGTTCTTCATTTTATTCCTCAGCTTGTATACCCTTGACGTTTGACCATGGTGGACGGGACGAGAAGGGCGGGGGAAATTACCTTGGAATGTGTTCAGAATGCTTTATTTGTGGATTTGAATGTTAAGGAGGATGTCCTTTCATCAATTGGATCGAAACCCACTATGCAGTCAATTATTTTATTAGAAATAATGAATCCACTGCCAAAAATAACTTCACCTTTTAATATCCTGCTGGTTGATTTGCTCTTATAGATCCAGTGTTCGTTTTATTCAAAGGGCTCATTGTCCACATAGCGAGTTTCGGGTTTGGCTGTAATCATAAAAATAGCGAAAAAATTCAATATGTGGTCTTCAGGGATGAAAAAAAAAGGAAAAGAAAGCTGCCACTAATCGAACAGCTCCGGAAGCAGAGATCAGAACGGATGAAACAAATATGGATGGAGAGGAACAAAAATAGATCAAGAATTGAAGTATTGATTTAACGTGCTCTGTAAAAGTGCTATTCGAATAAATAACTAATAAATAATGTTGAGAATTATCTCTATAAAAACATTTTAAAGTAAGTAATGTAGGTTTTGATTACAGATTTAATTTGTAAAAACAGTAAAATTATTTGTATAAGTATTTATTTTTGAAAATGAATTCTTTTCTCATAAAAGAGAATGTATTTTATTCAAATATTGTATAGTCAATGTATTGTTCAAATAGCTGATGAAGTGTATACCACCGTACACTATAAAATATTGCATGTTAAAAAACACAATTTACACAATTTGGGGAGAATTTTGGGAAACTTGATTACTCCAATTTACACACTTCAAATAACGAAAACTGTGTTATGACTGGAAGCATGTTAAAAAAGTGGAAAATTTTAATAATAACTGTTTAACTGTTAATTTTATTAAAATTGAGATTAATGAAACGTAAAATTTTAATTGGATATTCATCTGGAACAGAGTGAGGGGTGGTCAAAAGCCCAACCCCTAGTGACAAGAGAGAGAAACGTCTATTATCATACTCCAACTTGAAATGCCAGTGGTAAAAGTGTGAAACTGGACGCATAATGCTGGACACAACCCCACTCTTTCATCAATAACGACGCAATAATACTCTAAAATCGCAACACAGAGCTCATGGAATGGGCGATGGGGTCGACAGGGGTGACAGTGGAAGGCAGGCGTTGGCGGCGCAGGGTTGTACAGCTCGTCGCGATATGCTAACGAGGCAGTCATAACGACCCTCTTGCTGTTATCTTCCAGACACACCGCGCAGCGGCGTTGCCTATCACACTCCAACCTGCTCTCGGCCATTACCTTCAATACACATTAGCCATCATGTTGCTCCAACGGCGGCGTTGTGTGCAACAGGATTTGTAGAAAAAAAACACCCTGCGTGCCTATGCATCAGAATTATAAATGCCGGGAGTTATTGTTACAATGGAATTTCATCTCCGTCTGTTTAATTGAGATGGAATCTCCCGGTTATATCTATTTACTTAATGTTATATGCCATTGTGATTATGAGTGTCGATTAATATGCGCATAATGGTTACCGGTTGGAATGGTAGAGTGCTATCGGATCTTGCACAAGTGTTTCAATTAAGCGAAAAAAAATAAGAAAAAAAATAAGCGATGTGATTTGTCTTTTCAGGATTTGTCACATTTTTTTGTCGACACTGATTAGTGTTCACACTCATATTTTAATTGTACACTAACAGAGTGTAAGGAAGATTATGCATAAACTCTCGTCTTTTATGCGAGTGGTATGTCCTAGATATGGATGAATTTATGGGGGAAAATATAATTTCTCTCTCCCACGGACCTTCTTTTAAAATATTGAAATAACCTGGAATTCGCTTTCAATTAATAATGTAACACGCATTCAAACTGCTTTATTTAATTACGAAAATGCATGATAATATATTTAATTCTCTTTCGCGAAAACTAGAACATTACCTGCATTTCGTCCTATGGTTGGTTTGTCTTTCATATTACTTCAGACGAAGTGCACTTGTGTCCCATGGCAAAGGACATGAAACAACTGACGTTACTGCGAAAGCGATAAGTCATCTCCTGCTTTCTTACGTACTATACAGAACGAAGAGAAGGCTAGGGAAAGGTTTCACTGATATTTTACAGATATCACAAATAGGTATTAGAAAGCATTTATGAACATAAAACGAACGAATAAATGTTACGAAAATGCAGGTGTAAGTATCATTTGGTTATTTTTACTGTGACTACTAATCAAGACGTCAATATTGAAATGAAGGTAACCACTAGTAGTAAAAATGTCAATGTTATTTTCGTGATTAGTTCAGAAACTAATTGTACACGTTAATGATGTGTCCCCTTTGGGAAAGTTAAGGGTAATGTAAAATAAAATGGTAGCGTCCGCTATAGAGAAATGTCTGCAATTTACAAGTATCCATGAATGGAACTTAAATAAGGGTTAGCAGGTTAGTATTAATTAGTGGTCACCAAGTCAGTATTGGTCATACATATACAAAGTGCATAGTTTAACTCATTCGTCAATTAGATTTCAAGATATTTACAAGTGTAAATTTCTTTTGGTTATTTTTACTGTGACTCAAACTAAAGACTAAAATACAACAAAATCTGCTTTATGTTATGTTATAATGTTATATATTATGTCATAACGCTAAATGTATAAATAAATGGAGAAATAGGCAATCTCAATAGATAACTACTTGCAAACTATAAGCGTTAGTATTATATTCTTTAGTTGCGTTATCTATTTTGTATATTTAACTGCTCTTATATTCATCACCTCGTCCAGCGAGTTAGAGTTTTACTTACTTTCTTATCGCGTCTTCGAAAACATTTTGGGTGACTTTTTAACAGTGGTACGCCAGAAAAAAAAAGTTATTTAATTTTGTCATTCACTATTTATCATGTAAGTTTTGATATATTTTAATTTGTCTGAAGAATTACCTCATCTTTCTTATATTATTAACTTTTTATTGAAATTAAGACCGCGTTAAATCTGCTTTTAAAATAATTATAATAATTCTTTGTAATAATTTTCTGTGATCTGCTATGATGATTGTGTCGGATAATGTGTTCTGACATTTATATTAAATTATATTATTGTTTAGTATTAACATGTACAATCATTAGTGTTAACACCTTTCGTCTCTTAACAAGCCCATAGACAATTCACTCTTGTTACACCTCTCGATAGATCGAACATGGAAAAGAACGACCTTCCCTCGAAGCGAGCAAATCGAGACAGGAGCACTCAATAACGTTCCGCTGTTGTTAATTTTCCTCGATACGACCACCGTCGATCCATAATTCAAATTCGTAGAAACGATGTCACTTCTCTCCCACTCCAACATACTTCGATGAATAATCTCACTGTTTCTCCTCCCCAATTCCGGAGCCCTTATATCACTTATGAACACTTGGAGAATATTTCATAGTCGTTAATGGCACTAGTCAGTTAATATATTGCTCACCGGAGGAGGATAGAAGGTTTTAATGAAAAATCTTGTAATGAAACAGAGTAAAATAAATGAATTTCTGGTCCCCCTGACGCTTTTTAAAACTTTAGACTAATATTTCATCCCTCAAAACTTTTAAATTAACGATATGGCCAGCGGCGTGTAACAGAAGGGAACAAAAAAAATTCGACTGATACCAAATTTTCTTCCGGTCTGTCCATCCACCCGACCACCCCCCTCCGCTTCCCGGACTACCACCCTTCTCACCCCATGCGCTCAACCGAGCAGCCCGCCGCGTCGTGCCCTCCTCTCGGGATCCACTTGCCACCCAGCAGATTGATAACCCATGACGTCATCAATCACAGTATAAAATGTCGCTCATGTTGCATTGGAAAGAGGTGGAGAGGAAGGCGGTGGAGACGAGGAAGGGCGAGGAAAGGCTTGCAGCAAGGGCGAGGGGGTGGGGGTGGAAGGGTAACGGAGGTGTCAGCTGATCGCGACAGTTGACAGACGACGCGCGCGCGTGACCAGAGCACCACAGCGCCACTACCAATCACGAGCCAACACCTGTGCGTGATGAATCCACAGAGCGCCCCAGACCTACAGCAGCCGCTGCTGTTGCGTCGCGCCGAGCCGAGGTGCACTGTCGTCGATGCGGACTCCACCGCTGACGCCGCACGACAAACTAAGCGCTCGCAAAAAAATCACATTATTGATTATTTCTTTGGATAATTAATTATTACGCTATTTTCCTTTGAAATAAAAAAAAAAGATGTTACCGCAGAGAGAATAAAAAATTGCATCGTCATCAATGAGTGCGACGGTGATTTATCATTTGGCATGAATCATATTTCAATTAAATTAAAACTTTTGAACACAGGATGTCTGTCTCCTGTGAATGGTATAGTCGCGGTCACATTTGCTGAGTACGCAGTTGCGGTCGAGGGTGGACAGCATGGACGCGTGATGCAGTGTCGTTGTTTTCGGGGTGGGTGGCGCTTCCGGTGCGCTCGGGTGCTCGTCTGGGGGTTGGGGCAATGCGGGAGACACCACTGGACAAATGTGTGCAGGGTCATGCGGATGGTAGGGGTTTCAATCGACACACGAGTTATGAGAATGGGAAGAGGAATATAGGAAGACAAGGTTGGAGAAAGCGAATGGAGATTGGAGAAGAGGATGAGGGGGAAACAAAGAGAGCCGAGGATTTGGAGACGGGAGTAAGAGGAGCGAGGCTGATGGAATGCATGGACAGATACATTGTGGAATGAGGGACAAAGTGTGATTTGCGTGACGGCTGGCAAATGGCGAGTGCAATTCATGTATGTTATTTATAAAGTGGATGTAGAAATACGACCACTTATTTCGACAGTTACATCCACTGAGTTGAAACCGTTAATGAAACAGTTTTTTTTTTTTTTTGTAAATGATGAGTTGAAGTTGATGTACAACTTAATTCGTGAAATATTGGAAAACTAATTTAATTATTTAAAAAATACGTTAGCAATAAATTGTATCACTAATTTCGGGTATGAGAGCTATAGAATTATTATAATTTAGATTCACATTATGAACGTTATACCAATTCAAAATTCAACTCCTCAAATTCAACCATCATCGTAAATGTACAAATGGGTATAAATAATACGAAAACACCCTTTCTTCTCCTTTTTATTCTGTGTCATATTTCTATTTGACATAGTACCTTCTAGTATTCTTGTGTCCTATTCAATTCTCCCTCAAGTAATTGTGGTTTTTATTTTTTTGATTACATTTCATTTTTTCTCGGCATAAATTACAGTATATACATATTACAGTGCATAATTTNCTCGGGGCCCCGTGTTCGCCAAACACGTACTTACTAGATGTAAGTCCCCTGGGGGGTTTAGTTGTTGTTTTTTAAATTCATAATTATTTATTTATTTATCTATTTGCACACACAATCATACAGAAAACGTATGGTATATTTACTTAATGTCTCTAAACCCATTACCTTAACATATTGCCTTTACCTTTTAGTTAAGTTTAAATTATAATATAAATTCACCATCTGTAAACTACTGTTTTTTTAAATTGAAATTTTGTTGTTGATGTATCAATATTTAATATTAAAAACTATTTCCATACGTGTTATTTGGATCTATTCACATACATTTGTTTATTTTACTAATCCAATAATAGTATACTTTGATAACCACTTTGTGTACTCTTGTGTGCGAAATGAAGTTATTTAGAATATTGTTTTGTTTGGTCATTTTTTAAAGGAAAAATAAAAATCATGTTGTGTGGCCGAATGAGACTGATTCTATGTGGTAATTAGTTCACTTTTTTTCCTGTGTTATATGGCGATTCGTTTATACAAATTTCTGTAAATAAATAAATATTTTTTTAACAGTACTACGTATTGATAATTCATATAAAACTTTTCTTTATTCTGTTACATGTACTCAAATATTGGCAGGAAGTTTTATCTCAAACATCTGTCATTTAATGTTCCTCCATGTTTATGTTACCATGAAGAAGAAACCAAAACCAATTCAAAATATTGGATCTATAAAATAATCAAATTTTCATAACCACAAATGACATTTCTGTATTCGATAATGTTTTATTTTTCCACCCATTATATAAACTTAAGGAAATTTTTGACTTAAGAGGTTTCTAGAGTTTATTTGAATTTTGTTACATTGTTCTAAATACTTACGATTCATGGTAATCAAATTTCTTCATAGCGTACAACTTACTCTCAATGGAAGTGATGAATTAAAATACTTTACTAAAATTGTTTTGTTATTATATTTTCTCCACAACTCGTTTCAAAAATTGTTATTTTAAAGATCGTATTTGTTGAGTTTTATCAGGAATCCTTCTCTTCTAGTTAAAAAATGAAAATTAAACCAAATTAACATTAAGGTGGGCAAGTTATCACGGATTAACTTGTAATGTTAGAAAGAGAAATCATACTTCGATTCTAAGATTTGGAATCGTACATAGATCTTTGCAATCTTAACTAACATGTAGATCAAACTTCTATAACAGCAGCCTATACATTCAATTCATGAAGTGTTTCGTGAATAAATGAAAAATCTTTTGTAAAAACAATGTAAATAGATACATTTTCTACTAATTAAAATAAGAAATTAATTCTTGCGTAATATGCAAACCATATATCCATTTCCATCCATTTCATCATCATAATATCTTTTCACAAAATGTCTTCAAAAAATTAATTTACGTCTATTCTTATAATCCCTCCTTTTTATCTGTTCCAATCAATATGAAATATTTCATTCAAATACCTCTTGAAGTAGGTCTTGGCCTTTATGAAACGAATTGCGCCGACGAAAGGTTAATTGCACGAGAGAACTTGAAAGAAACGTATTACCCTTTCGGTTTACTTCTCCCTCAGAAAGAGGTTAAGAACGATTTCTTCATCATCCCTATTCGACCAACAAATAATTCTCTTCACAGAGCTAAAAGAAATTACATTTCCCCTGAATCATAGAGGGAGGAAGAGAAGAGCACGCATACAAACTTCTGATTGTCATTCACTACTTATAGTCTAAAAATTCTATAACTATTAATTACTCTATTACGGGTTTGACTCTGGAAAGAGTCAATTTGATTAGTGATCTAGGTACATTCGTGAGTTCTTTTGAATTTAAATTATGTGTAAATAAGATTGTATCTAAAGCACTTAATATTCTCGGATTTCTAAAACGCTCAACCAAAGATTTTACTAGGGTCAATTCCATAACCTATCTATACAAAACACTTGTCTTACCTGTTATATTATGGCTCGTCAATATAGACTTATCACTATAACAATGGCATTTTTAAGTTTGAACTTGTACAGCATAACGTTTTAGATGTGCGTCATATAAAGGTTGTCAACCTACGAGATTTGTCAACCATGATTATTGCGATACTGCACGCAAACTAACCCTCGCTAGCGTAAGATCGTCACATACTAATAATGATGCGTTACTTATGCGACGCATATTATATAGAGACATAGAAAGTGATGAACTAAGAGACTTGTTTTCTCAACGTACTCTAAATAGTAACTTCAGAAATCCCAGATCTCCCTTATGGCATTGCAGTAATAAAAGTTAGTTTTAATGCGTTTAGCAGTAGATTAAAAAGGGTTTGGAATTCAATATCTCTAAATTCGAGACAATGTGCGAGGTTGACTGAATATAAGCGTGTTGAGGTAGAATACGACATTATATGAATAATGATTCTACTTATCAATTCATATATTTATTTTTAGTAAAATATTGTACATTGTATTGTACCTCTTTTATTTTATTTCTGTACAGCATATGTACAGCACCCTCGATTTCTCAAAGGCAGCCCGTTGATCTAACAACAATAAACTGCTTAGATGAAAATTTATGGTCCAGCAAATAGGTTGTTTCATTACGCTACCTGATTTTTTTTTAGTTCGTACAGTTAAGGATAGTAATTAACATGTTAAATCTGTCGTAGAGCAGTGGACAGTAATTGGAAATTAACTTCAAAAGAATAATACACGAAGGTCTCATTTATTGATACCTGAAATTCTGTTTCAATTGGAAATGAAATATTTATAAGTGGCAAGTAGCTGTAAAAAAGTGGCAAAGTCAAAGAATAAATCAAAGTACAAATTGCATATTACAAAAGTTTTCCTAACTAGTTCATTAATTTGATACCAAATTACCAAAGTAACGTTATCTGATGCTTTGATGTTGACAATCTATCTCATAATTAGTGGATGTGATAGTGAAAAAAAAGCGAGGTATTTCGTAATGTTGATGTCATCATATAAGCAGGCAGTTAAACATTAATTTTTATGTTTTTTGCCTCAGGTAGAGACGCCCAGTGTTCTCCAGAAGTTGACCTTTGAAGGTCAAATTGATTTTTTGTAATTCGAATTACATTTTATGTATAATTTTTGACTTAAGTTTCTTTGGTGTCATCCACGCAGAGACGAGTATCGAAATTCGGCCACGAGCAACGTTTTCTATGTTGGGTCCAAGAACACTACGCAGCGACTTTTTCGAAATTTACTTTATATAAGTATCGAAAAAATTTTTTCGATATCTCTTCGGATCTTTACAAATTGGCTCCAGGAGATTCTATTGTCAAATTTTGGCCATGATACCCGATGGCGTATGTGTGAATATGTATGTTAAGAATTTTGTTCCCGCGATAACTCACGAACAAATTGATGCATCGAAACGAAACTTGAGATTTGACTGTGAGATTCGGAATAGATGCCTATTTCTGTACATCTCATACCGACTTCATTCACACTCTGTGTCTCACATCCGGTTTCTTAAAATTCAGAATTTGAATATAAGCATTTTGATTATTCAGTTAACTCTGCTCACAGGAAGTTAATCCGCATTTCTGTACGTCGCAGTCATATCTTTTTTTAAATACAGTGAAAATTTATTACGCAAATATGAGTTAGCTCCTTTTATATATCAGTCTATCAAGCAATTGTAAAGAGTTTTAAATGGAACATGTTTCGTGCAATCTGTACTTGAATATGCAGATATGATTCTCGGCGTTGTATTATGTAAAGTTGCGAGGAAAAATTATTTATACCGATTTATCTTCTAAACGCGTTATAATATTTATAACTATAACGTATATTATGTCTTCCTTTCCTATTTTCTTATTTTTTTATTTCAATGTAGGGTGTTTAGTGCAATGGTTTTCTTGTTGTGAATTATAGTTGGAACGTTTTTCTCACGTGCATCAATGGCGATTTACAAAAATTAAGAGTTGTAAAATTATTAATACTTTCACGCTACTGAAGCGGCGGATACTTGCTTATTCTCAGTGAAAAAAAAAATTAAGAAAAAAAAGTCTATGTACCTACTCTCCCCAGTTTATGGATAAAAGAGTACTGTTGGAATAAGGAATCTGACACAAAAATAAAACTGACTGAATAAGTATGTAGCTAAAAACTTCCCATTATTTGAGGAGATCGTTGACACATCTCGATATTTCAAGGTTTCAGAATGTACGACAGTTTCAATAATTTCAATCTTTATACTTGTCTCAGTTTGGCAAAGTTACAATTTGTATAGTCTAAATAAATCATATAACATAAGAAACATTTCTTCCTGTGTAAAGTATTACAAAGAATTGAAGGATTATTTAAATAAGTCCAAGCATAAAAATTCCATTACTATATTTTACAATACGTATTTGAATAAACAAATTATATAAAAATAACAAAAAGATGCGTTATGTGTACAAATGTTAATCCATTTGTATCGTCTACGGTCACAAGGAAGAGCGACAAACCGGGACTCGAACCCAAGACCTCCTGCTTTGGCCGCAGGTGTGCTGTGGCAGGTACGTGGAAACCGGATATAAGTGTTTTCAATATAGGGAGCCGCCAATAATCAGTTATCCCCTGTGTGGGAATGTGATACACGTTCATCAGATTAGGCTAGATAGATGTTGAGTACGGGCTTTGGGAGTGGAGGTGGGTGTGCAGTGGCAGCACACCTGCAGCCAAAGCAAGAAATTCAGCGTTCGACCCGGTCAGTCGCAATTTTCACCTCGCCGCAGATGATGCAAACTTCCCTCCACCGTGTAGGTACTCGGAAGTTGTGTGTTTGATTATTAATCCTTTTTATATACTATCAATCTAACCTAAATTTTGTTAATTTGGCATAGTTATAATGAAAAAAAAAAGAAAATGATTAAATAATGTATATTAATGTGAATTTTTACTCGCAAGTTTAATTCAGAATGCATGGTTTGTGGATTAAGTCCATTCTTTATTATCTTGACACACATTTACAATATACTCGTACACGTTTTGCTTAACGTGATAACAAAGCAGCTATTCTCGTTCATTGAAGCTCTGATAAAATGCATTGAGGCGTTGATGTATAACATGTGCGTTTTTCCTCAAACAAAACCTAACTTCAACTTCATTAGTTATGTTTATTTAAAAGATTTGGGATTTGCATCACTACATCCGTAGATTTTATGAAACCAATCTTTGCTTATAAATCGATTAGTCCACCGTATATATTTAATTTAATATCCTCATTAATGTAGACGGGAAGACAATAGATACTTCGTCAATTGAAGCTCTTATGAAGATATAAAATATATAGAATCATTGAAATGGAATCAAACAGTGTTCTGTTTTTAAACTTCACGTAACTATATTTAAACCATATAAGCTATTTATGAGAAAACTTCATCGATATCTTACGGGTTTTCTTAAACATATCATCTCGAATATATAGATTCGTTCCCTGAATTTACTTTATGAGTGTCCGCTCATGTCTCCACGGAGGCAGACTGCCTGTAAGAAAGCTGCTCAAGCGACGCAAAGTGCTTGTGAGTGGCTCAGGTGGACGCCCCTCAATTAGCTAGGTCGCTCGTAAACGAAGCCTCCCGCCACCACTATCACACTTACCACCCCTCACTCTACAACGCGCTTCGGAAAATACTTCCTCGAACGTAAATTCTAATGTGTTAAACGTTTTTCTTTTTCTTTTTCCACTCAGCAAACTTTACTTCTCACCCCCTTCATTTTTGTTCCTGTTTTTCCCCTCCTTGTTTCGCGAGAGCCTTGTCGAAAATGGTCGACAAAAAGCTCTAATTTTAACGCTGGAACTGTAAGAAAAGTCATAAACTTTATGCTCCGGTTACGCTATAACGAAGGAGAAAATTTTCGAGAGTCGATGAAGCAGAGGTAGTGTCCATGAAAAATGTCAAGAACATGTTGGTCGTGTAAGAAAATATAAGTGTATATGAAACAGGATTATGAGAAAGATTATTTGAGTATTATGTTGAGGTAATCGCCAATTAAAATATCAAGTAACACTTAAATTCATCATACATGATGAGTTCATTGGGAAAAATTATTAATAAATGGGTAGTATCATTGTTAATATGTTTGCTAATTGACAAATTTTGAAAATGTATTTGAAAATCCATGCTGACATTGTTGTTTGTTAAAAATTGCGAGTCCTATCACACGATATATAAGACAATTTATACTCTAACGAGAAATAAAATATTTATCCAAAACTACAAATGGTTCAAATCAAAATACGTTTCAGAAAAATAAACAAAAATAAGTGAATATAAGTTGGTAGCAATACTATGAGAGTTACTCTCATGAAATACCGAAACTTTTAAAATGAAATGTAAATACCCACGCTTTCCTCACAAGTGGGAATGAGTGACATCGGAAGGCGAGTCCGTCTTTCCACAAACGTCTTTCGGTATTTCCGCACGCGCTAAAATTCGCTGTCACTTCCAATCACGCCTGTGGCGAGGCACATTGTTCGCGTCGGGTTCTCATTAATTCGTAAATCGCCGAGAGGGAACCTGCCGCGTCAGGGCCACCTGTGCGATGGCAATGGAGGAATGGGGACAAGAGGTAGAGGAGGCCGCGTAAGAAGAGACAAGGCTCGTGGTGATGGTTGAATGCTGCTGCTTCTGCTGCCGCGGTGGAGCTGTCATCCGAAAGAGAGGAAGAGAGAAAGAAACGCTGCCAACAAACGGCCGCAGAATTTGAAGCGTTGGGAATTTTCTTATTAATTCCAACTTTCCCTATATGCATAATGGTTTTTCAGGAGAACTTCTTTTGTCATAGGAGTAAGTGTTCATGTCGAAAGACAGCAGCGAAAAATAAGTATTGCAATATGGTTCTTCTCTAAAGTGAATAACAAAAGAATGAAACCGATTCCTCGGTTCCTTAAACTGAAACAAAATTTGATAAATATTGATGTTAATCTTGACCAGCATAATAATTAACAGACGTTTCTTCGAGGAGTGACCACAATAAAAAAGGCTCTTACTTTTACAACGCCAACGTTTCGATACATTATAACATAATATAACAATATTAACTCCTTATCTAACTCTAAAAACTGTTACTACCACATACCCTAACCATCTATTATACAACACTACATACCAGTATGCTATGGAACACCATCATCCCTAACCTCCAGCCATAACCTCTTAACTCACTACATAACTACCACCTTCCTGGTGAAGGTGAAACATACGAATGGCAATTCAAAAGTCCGTCATGGCGAAGCACCATTACCACTGCTGCCAACTCATTTCTCAGTAATGTTTTTGTACATATTACTTAGGTTATCCGTGTCAGTTTTTATATTGCAACTTCTATCACTTAACTTAGTGATATGAACCATTTCTTTTATTAATCTTTTTTATAGTTAGGTTCCACACATCATTGCATTATGAAAATCAAAACTGTGTGGATTTGCCACAGCATGTTTTGCTAAAGCACACATGGGTTGAGCCTTCTTGATATAATATATATGCTGTTTACATCTCCAATTTACAATCTGTGAGGATTGCCCAACATAAACCTTATCATACTCATTACAATCTACCTGTTATACAACATTTTTTATGTTTTCTCAATCTTTTGTTTTACTTTACTAAACAAATGTCTACCAATTGCTGCTTTTATATGCAATACCCACATCAAATTGTAACATACTTAATTGATGAGGTCTCAAATAAAATAGTAATTTAATTAAAAGATGCTGTTAATTGAGTGAGCCGCCTACCTAGCCCACTCTACTATCAGCGTCTGCACCGGCTAGCTGGTGCCAGGGAAGTTCGGATGAGGGCGGGTTCGGCCCATTTATTCAATGAAATGCAAAATTAGAATAGTTTCACACAGCATTGATAAATGAAGTTTATTAATTACTTATGAAGTACATCTATCACCTACTCATTTTTCACCCCCTACAATTCTCTAAATTAACACGTTATTCCATTCATTTTTCTCCCCGTACAATTCCCCCAAAATCACACCTTATTACATTCATTCTTTTTTGATAGACATAAGTGTTAGCACACTGTTAGTCCTAACCACATTGATTTTATACTAAAACATAGGTTAACTACTTTTGATTATTTTAAAATATTTTCGTAACTGTTATTAACTTCATATTCATATTTGTTTGTTTTTATAACGGAGCATACGCACCCTAGATTCATAGTATCTCGTCACTTTGACGCAATTCAGACCTGCTATCGGAATGTTTTTACCTTAGTAAGCGGGTAGCGTAGATGACCTGTCCGTCTCGAAACGGGGTGGTTGTTCATAGCCCTTCGCGGGATCAAGGACCCGACCGCCGCCTCGTCGCGCCAGCGCCGCCACCCAACAGCTGATGACTAATGCCTTGGGGGGCCACCGGTCTGCGCGTCGCCTGCCTGAAGCCCCGTCTCGCTCGCCTCCAGTCAGTACGAAATAGGTTCACGGCACAGCTACGGTACTTAGCCCATTAGCTAAGAGACCTCGTAGCAAAATCCGCGTCGAACACATTGAGAAGATTTCTAATTGAGAAGACGGGAAGTGACCAAGCACTTGAAGTCCTCTGAAGTCCGACTCCCCTGATCTGTTCTCCTCGCGTGCCTCTATCTCTCTTTTCCCTAAAAACGTAAAATCTCCTCTTTTTATAATTTTACTGCCCCCTTTGGTTAAAAATTTAGAAATTTGTTCACGCCCCCGCTGGGTCACATGATCTTTTCTTAACCAATCCTTGCCTTCGTCATATTTTCAGCCAGCTTCTCTGGATTGGCTAAAGCTGTCGTGACGTTTGTTTGTATACTACATTTTTCCGACCACCCAAAATTTGGAATATGGCGAACTCGTGGTCGCAGCGGAAGTCCCTAATGACTCCCTTGCTTTGATACTGCGAAATATTCTTAACTATTTTTCACTTGTTCGGGCCGCACCTTCCGTCGTGGGTCTTAGAATGTTTCCAGTCGCTTTCTCACGCTTCAAACAAGTCTTTGTAGTGCCGAAAGCCCTTCCTTCTTAATAATTATATTTTATTACGTTGTTCCGCTCTTCCGAAAACTAATGGTATTTCTGAAACGCCGATACCCGCACCCTAAAACAGCACGCCACGCGGGTGGTGAGAACCGTCAGCCCATGCTGTATTTTTCTATTGTTTGAATTTTGGGTGTATATTTTTATTAAAAATAATACTTCATAACAATACCAATCACAACAAATCACTTCAAGCAGCCATTCTATTAGAACATGAAAAAGAAGAAATAATAATAATAAATTTACTTTCAAAAAATCAGTTACAAACGTACGACCCTCTTGTCGAGGACAGAAAGCTAAATTACTCTAAGGAAGCGAGAAAGGGACAATCACGTCAATTCTATTGAAGGACGCTAAGGAAGAGGAAGACAACATTTTAACATACCACTAAGATAAGAACAAAAATTTTTACCTACGTGTTATAATATCAACAGAATACCAAGAAATTTATATTTAATATAATACAAAAAAGTATTTAACACATACGTATTGTAAAATCTTTAATTTTTCCGGAAAATATTGTTTATAAATTGTAAGTATTAAAATAACTCAAAATTTGAGATAAAGTATTACAATCATATTAATGAGACCGCCACCCACAGACAAGAACCCACAGAGCTTGTATGTAGGAGGATGGCTCTAGAAAAAAGTTACAAGGGCAATACAAATTTGTATCAACAATAGACAGGAAAAACAAAATTGAATCAAGAGGTATTCTTGCATTTCACTTTGCCACATAGTCACCAAATCTATTTAGACCATTATCTGAATGCAGAACCAATTTGTTATACCCGGCTTGGTAGAAATAACGTCCCTGCTCGTTGAGCCATTTTTCCGCAGCAGTGTTCTCCTCTTTCTCTCTCTCTCTCTCTCTGAAGTGAACTTTGTCCCAGATGTGTTCCTTGAATTTCGGAAAACAGAAATAGTCAGTGGGTGCCAAATCTGGGCTGTATGGCTGGTTACTCCAGATTTCCGACTTAATCTTAAGCAGTAATTTTTGATTGTAGCAAGTAGTATGGGCGCTGGCATTGTCATGCAAGACGATTTCAGCTTCGATGCAATTACACGCACAGTTATCTGTTGATCATTTAAAATCACATCTTCAATTCGTGTCATGTTGATTCCTGTCCTTGTAGAACGGTCGCATGCTGCGGTTTGCCAGATCCACTCTCTCCTATTGAAAAGAGAGATACCATTTAGCTACATGTTGAGTGCTCATTGCTTCTTTACCATAAACTTCCACGATTTGACACTGAATTTCAGATGCAGACACATTATTTGCATATAAAAGCAAATCGTGAGAACTTTTCTTCCCGTCTTACCATTTAAATTGCTCTGACGCATCTGCGAAATAGCACGACCTACCCGCACAAGCGCTGTCAGGCTACAGAGCCATCTCTCTCCACATTGGGGAAAAAGAATTCAATCAGCAATTATTAATTTTGAAATGCTTCTGGTTATAACCTTTTTTTTTTGATCCACCTTTGTAAAATACGCGCCTACCAGAAGGAAAACTGAAAAAAACGGGAGTAATTTCTATTTGTGAGCCATTATATATATATATATATATATATA